>JXCR01080404.1:100004-112404 GCA_002079205.1 Phalaenopsis hybrid cultivar
AAATAGCGACTAATTGTTTCAGATGAATGTTGAAATCTTTCCATAGCTCCTCGAATTGACTCATTTTGTGCCAGAATGTACAGTGTTATAGCCAACACCTCCCGAGACAGGGTTCTAGAAGAACCCTGAAGGCCGTGATTTAGACATAACTCGTTCAGAAGATCTATAAAAATTGTTCTCGTCATTCTGAATATATTTCTGAATTTTACTAGATGTCCCGAAAGCATTTCACTAACCCATCTATCTCCAACAAAGGTGGATGTCATACGGGGAATGCNATAAACTATGAAAATTATGGAGTCAGTTTGACTTCATCTTTATCAAAACCCAACTTTTTTAACGTCCTTCCGAAGCGGGCAACGGGACTTCAATTCCGATGACCGACAGCTTCTTACGGGCAAGCTTCACACCAAAAATAGTGCCGACAGCTTCTGGCGACATCGCTGGGGATCTGCTTCTCTCCATTAAAATCAAGAAAATCTTATCTTCATATATCAGTAATGTGTTCATATCCCTCTTGGACCAAATTACCCTTCTTCTGTTGGCATACTTTNATAACATTTTAATTTTCGGGGATTTTGATACACCTAAAATATATAATATTTTTATACTCATTTTTATACTTATTTTTAAGATATTGTGCTTTAATGAAAGGTATTTGTCTGTTTTCCTTTCTGGTAGAATCAAATGGATGAAAAATTCTAAAAAGAGTGAAAAATGATCAAATTTGGAGCAAAAATGATGAAGGTCCAAAAATGAACTGGGGCGCCTAAACGCCCAACACTGGTGCCTAAGAGCCAGAGAGTTACGCCTAAGCGCCAGACACCTCACGCTTAAATGCCAGAAGTAGTTATTTGATGGTTTATTGAATTTGAATGAATTTTTGAAGAGGTTATTAAAGAAACCCTTGGTATAAATGTGGGAAATAGACTGTAGACATGAAAATTCATTCAACTGGCTTTTAAAATAAGGCAACTTCTAGAAGATTAATTGAATTGAGACACATTTTTAAGAGACACCAAGAAACCTTTTGGATTATCATAAAAAAAAACTTGGATCATCAAAGAAGGAAAAAAAATATTTCACTTATATTTCCTTAATTATGCAAATATTTAGTTAAGTTAATTAGTTGCTTACTTTATTTTCATAAATAAAAATTTACAGAAAGAATCAAATTTTTATTCCTATTATGGCATTTTAAGTTTAAGTAAGAATATTTTGCTAAGTAGAATTTTTCTTATATAAAGTTTTTTACTTTTGTAAAAGTGCATATTGCAAGTTTTCCTTGTAGGTTCGATATTAGGGGCTTAATCAAAAAGTCCAATATTACTTGATAACGATATGTATACTAGCATAGTATCCCAAATTTAAATAATATAATTGTTTTCTTATTTGCTTCATATTGAAGAATTTACCTAGCTTTTGCTTGGGATCAATTTTTTGGCTTTATTGCAAAGTAAGAATCACTATTAAGAAAATTAAGCTTATAATCACATACATCGCATTTTACATCAATATAGAAAGTTGGGATCAGCTGAAAGCCTCAAAAAGCAAGGAAGAAGAAGAAAGAAGTTGTGGCTAATTCACTGGTAGACACTTTTGTTATTGAAGCAGGCATCGCCTACTCTATCGAAAGAGACTCCCTCAGCAGGCTCACCATGAAGAGAACTAAACCCTCCCATCATGATTAACTTCCTTTGTAGAAGTATTAGTGGAGTGGCTCATCCACTCTCCCAAAAAAGACTCTTCCATCTTAACAAAAAGCATAAACTATGGTGTATTGCTCTCCTTGAACCTATGGTTTATAAAAATCCTCAAAAAATCCTTAAACAGCTCCATGGCTTTTACCACTTTTTCAAGATAAAAAATAAGATTTTGATCTTAGGTAGATATGAAATAACTAGGTCAGTCCTTATAGACGACCCCCAGTTTGTTCACTTTAGTTTGATATTGCTAGCTAGGCTGGCTTTCCAACCATTAACTATGCATGCTGAAATAAGGATGCACGCAGGGCTCTATGGAATGGCCTTCATAATATTTGTAGTTGTTTGTCTTCTCCTTGATTGTTGGGAGGAGACTTCAACTGTGTGGTTGCTACCTCTAGGAGACCTCTCAAACTTAATAGAATGACTGAAGTCTGTGATAATATCCAATCTGCAAAATTATTTGATCGTGGCTTCTAGTGGACCATATTCACTTGGAGAAGAGGAAGAGAAGAGGAAAGTCATGGGAAAGATTGCATAGATTCTTATCTAATGACTTCTATTTTAAGTTCTTTCTACACACTTTTGTTTCACACCTCTCCATAGCAGGCTCAGATCATAGACCTTTGTTGGTCTCTATTACTGTCAGCCCTCTTACTGTTCCTCCCAAATTAGATTTCAAAAAATGGGTTGAACACCCAAACTTTATTAATTTCATTCAATAACATGGGAGAGGCTTTCACACCCCAATCACATTATTAATCTGTGGAAACTCTAAAAACCTTTGGCTAAAGCTCTCAAACAATGGAACTGGAACTCCTTTAGAAATGTTTATGAAAATATTGAAAATGCAGAAAAGAATTTGACATCTTTGGAAGATGTTATGGAGAATGGTCAAGTGAATGAATCCTCTCTTATGGAAGGTACTCAAAAAGTGTTAATTGTTGTTGAATGGCTGAAGCTTTTTTTGGAACAAAAAGCTATTGTGAGCAGATCTTTGGGGGGAGATAGAAATATTCAATACAAAACTTTCTGTTTAAGCCCCAAATATCAATCCCACGAATAAGTTTTAAATTTGAAATGAAATTTAAATTAGAAAATTCACAACAATAAGAAAAATCTACTACTCTAATTTTAAATATTTAAGGTGTTATTAGAACTAAATTATCAACTACTACAAAACTCTAAAGGAAAGCTGAACAATAACTACCAAACTACTATTTTTTGATGAACTTATCTAATATGAGAAAGCATCTTTCCTACTACAATGAGTTTTTGATTAAATGATAGAGATAAATTATTTGAATTTGTATTGTGCTAAATAGGAACAATTTTAATTCTCTACCCTTAGTTAAGTGTTAAAAAATATTGGCTAATCTTAGGTTTAGGCTCTAAATTCGTGGTTAGGCTGGGAGGATACTGGCTCTTACTTTAGAGCTCCCACTTCCCTTCCCCTGAAGGCTGACTCTCGCTTTAGTTCTTAAACACTAAGACCCAATTGAGGATTTTAGACTGTCACCCTTGAATCTCCAATTCTTCGCCCAATAATATATATTTCCCTTTTTCTTTGCACCAAATTTCATTGAATCAAATGTGATTCTCATTTTATTGTAAAACTCATACTCCATTTCCTAGATAGTATGTTTCACAACAGATCTTAACATTTCAATTGCCTAAATCCAAAAGTAAATTAAGAACAGAGTGAAAAATTATCACAATTTATTTTATATTTTAAAATTGGCACATCCAAATTATCTTTTCATTTCACCATATCTCAGAGTAGGGAGAAGGACAAAGAAAACTGCTCAGACGGAATGAGGAAAATATGATAAAATATGAATTTCATAAATAAAAGAAAGTTTATACAGCAGTAATGAACAAACACTACTTATCTTTAACTCTTCCTCAAAGCAAATCTCTAGTAGCCTCTCTTGGACTCTTTCTCTCTTTAAAAGACTCTTGATTTTCTCTTCAAAGATGTAGGGATGAAGAAATCTCTAACTTCTTTCTCTCTCTAACAACTCTTAGGAGAAATCACAATTAGACTCACCACACTAAACAATACACACAATGGAACACTCAAGAAATCTCAATGACGGACTAACCCTACTTTTTCTGATCAATTTTCACTCTAAATAAAGCATAATGTCGATTTTCCAAGATTTTTATCCAATAACTCTTCAAAAAGCATCCAAATTCATTGAATGTTCTAGTAATTTGCCCAGCACCGATATTGGCACAGTCGAAGCCCATGGTTTGATTTATTTCTTGTGTTCTCTGTCAAATGGCACTGTAGGCGCCAAGTCTAGCGCCATCGGCACCCCTAATGTTATGGACTCCTCCTTCATGCTAGCGCCTTCAGCGTCCTTGCTGGCGCCGTCGGCGTTGAGTTTTTCTTCCAAAATGACGTTTTGACTCCAAATTCCATCCATTTTGTTTCATTTTTGCTTCATGTGCTAAAAATCATCAACCTACAATACAACATGAAATATAACTTCTTTTAAAGCACAAAATCATAAAAAAAGACTATAAAATATAGGTCTAAGAATGTATATATTTTTGGTGCATCAAAATCCCCTAAACTTAAATGTTACTTGGCTTCAAGTAACTCTTTTACTACATAAAAATATGACTTATATTAAAGAATCTATCTTCAAGAATTCCATATTTTGGTCTACTAAATATCATAGTATAACTTAAATAAAATTTAAAAATAACTCATGTTATTACTAGAGGTATAAGAAAATCTAACAATCATGTCTATGATTTTTTATTTTGTATTCTTTTCAAGGAAAATTGCAAATTGTCATATTAAACCCACTTAGAACATCCATATGAAAAATAAATTCATGAAAACTTTATTAGTAAATATGCTAATACTTAAATACATGTTTAGAGAATGTAGCTAAGCCTTCTTCCTTAAGTTGATTTAAGTGAAGCCAACTTTTGATTAGGCACCTCCTCAAGCTTCTTCTTACATATTTTTCTTTTCTTTTCTTGTTTTCTTTTTCTTTTCTTTTTCTTTTTTTTTTCAGGATCATTTTCAATCCTTTCTTCTTTTTTTTTTCTTTTCATGTGAGGATTACTATATCTGGATAGCCTTTAATGATTTTGAACTTCACTATCCTCATCTTAAAGTTGCAAACTTTTCACATTCCTTCACTTTATAAATTCATATTAGCTTTGAAGATTTTTCATAATGTTTCAATCTCTTCTACTTACATGAAACTCTAAGAATTTTAATACTTCAAAAATACAATTTCCTATACCTCAAAAAGAAAAAGCATAGGCTTATCCATTCGTACTAAACATCTTAATTCTAGAATTAACTTTCATTATTGTAAACTCTTACTTAAGTCTACTATATATTTAGAAACACAAATATAGTTATCCAAAGTTAGGCTTTACCACCACATGTCATGTTAAATTAAAATTTTTAAAATATTGCTCATTGAGGATAAATAAAATTAAGTTTCTTTCTTTAAAAAATGAATTTTTATTCCCCCCGAAACTTAAATTTTTAAAAGATTAAGCATGAAAAACTGAAATTACAAGGTGAAAGAAAACAGTTAATACATAAAGAAAAGACATACCTGTTGAAGGTTTTGATTTTTAAACTTAACTCTAAAATATTGCAGCCGCTAATATGAAAAACTACAAGACTTGAAATATTAAATAGCCAAAAATATATATAAAAATATTTTTTGAGAAAGAGTTAACTAAAAAAATATAATAAAGAACTAAAAACAAATAACAGTACTAAAATAAATTTCAATCTAACAACATCTCTACAGATTATAGTTCACAACACAAGATTCAATACAAATCAAAGTTTCACTTTTAACAACCTAAACAATAACAACAACAACAAAATGCAACAAATAATAAACTAAATAAAAGATTAGAACTATGACTAAGGAGACATCTTCACTCATCCTCTTCTTCTTCTTCTTCTTCTTCTTCTATATCAAAGTTTTGTTACTGATAAGGAGTAAAGAAAGGGTGCTAGGAAACTGTACTGAGTGGTCACCCTTCAAGTATCTTACCATAACATCATCATATGCAACATCTTATTCAAACTTTTGCTTTATTAAATTATCATTATGTGTGTTCTTGGCCTCCAAAATTTCAATCCTACTCTCCATCCTTAAAATATCTCCTTATTGGATTATCAACTATTCCATAAGTTCCTGGAGAGTAGGGGTGTTAGAAATAGATGGAATATCCCTACTCTTACTTCATGTTCTCCATCCAACATGAGATTCATAAGTGATTAAAGGAAAATATTTTGAGATTTTCATACCTCTTTTATACTTTTTTAATGATATTGCACTTTAAAGAAATGTATTTTTAATGTTTTGTTGCAGGAATGATGAATTAAGGTCAATGGAGCAAAAAGATGCAAAAAGGAGCGAAAGCAAAAAAGGACCAAAATGTGGAAAATTGCAATAGGGCGCCGACGGCGCCATCGAGGCCGACGGGGAGATTTTCCCGAGGCTACACGACAAATTTTCTAGAAGGCCGCCGACGGTGCCATCGAGGCTGCCTACAGCTGGATCAACGGTTAGGTGACTTGTACAATGGATAAGGCCGGATTTTGGAGCTGTGCGTAAGCAACTCTTGGGAAAACTCATCCACATCTTTAAAAAGAACATGTTTGGCCGAAAATAGAAGAGGAGAAGAGAAGAGGAGCAGACTTTTGGAGACCTGGAGGTAAGATAGGTTCCTTTTGAGCTTGCTAGAGCGTGTAATTGTGAGGAATTCTTCGAGAATTTGTAAGAGTGGAAGGAAAGTGAGAGATTTCTTCCTCCTTGCTACTTCAAAGAGGAATTTTGTGTGCTGTAAAGAATCTCCTTGCTACTTCGAAGAGGAATTCTGTGTGTTGTAAAGAAAGGAAGAGATTCAGAGGAACTTCCTTGCTACTTCAAAGAGGAATTTTGTGTGCTGTAAAGAAAGGAAGAGATTCAGAGGAACTTTGAGGAGTGTTCATGGGGAGAAATTAGAGATAAGTTATTTACTTGTTGTAGTTTGTATGACTTTGATTTTAGCTTCAAAGAGGAATTCTGTGTGTTGTAAAGAAAGGAAGAGATTCAGAGGAACTTTGAGGAGTGTTCTGAAGAAGAATTCTGTGTGTTGTAAAGAAAGGAAGAGATTCAGAGGAACTTCGAGGAGTTTTCTGGGAGAAATTAGAGATAAGTTTATTTATTATTGTAGTTTCTATGACTTTGATTTTATATAGGTGAAATTAGAGATAAGTTATTTACTTGTTGTAGTTTGTATGACTTTGATTTTATATATGAAGTCTTCTGAGTTTTGTTGTGATATTTACTTGTTTTAGTTTGTATGGCTTTAATTTCATTTATGAATTCCAAGTTGTGTTGTGCTTTCCTCATGAGTTCTGAGTAATTTTCTTTGTCTTTCTCCTTGTCACGAGATTTGTGAAATGGTGATTTGAATTGGTAAAACCATGAAAATGTTTAAGAAATTATGATGATCTTTTCACTTCGATCTTCATTTACTTTCAATCTGACCAATTGAATTGTTAAAATATGTTGAGTTTTACAACTAAAGTGAATATTACTTTCAAGATTCAGGGAGGTCAAAGCCCTTGGAAGTTGGGTGCAAATAAATAGGGAAATATTACTAATCAGGTGGACTAAAATCCCCAATTCGGTCCTATCGTTTGGGTTGAAGAATTGGAGATTTTAGAGTGACAGACTAAAATCCTTAATTCGGTCCTATCGTTTGGGTGCAACTTGGTGATTGTAGAGTGACAAACTAAAATCCTTAATTCGGTCCTATCATTTGGGTGTTGAAGTGTAGATGTTAGAGGTCAAAGCCCTTGGAAGTTGGGTGCAAATAAATAGGGAAATAATATTATCGGGCATAAAGATCAAAGCCCTTGGAAGTTGGGTGCAAATAAATAGGGAAATATTATTATCGGGCATAGAATTGTAAAAGCCCTTGGAAGTTGGGTGCAAATAAATAAAGAAATAATATTATCGGGCGTAGAATTGGACCAAGCCCTTGGAAGTTGGGTGCAAATAAATAGAGAAATAATATTATCGGGCGTAGAATTGGAGCTCTTGGAAGTTGGGTGCAAATAAATAGGGAAATAATATTATCGGGCGTAGAATTGGAGATTTTCAAAGCCCTCGGAAGTTGGGTGCAAATAAATAGGGAAATAATATTATCGGGCGTAGAATTGGAGATTTTAGATTAGAAGTTGGGTGCAAATAAATAGGGAAATAAAATTATCAGGCGTAGAATTGGAGATTTTAGAGGAAAGTTGGGTGCAAATAAATAGGGAAATAAAATTATCGGGCGTAGAATTGGAGATTTTAGAGTGAAAAGTTGGGTGCAAATAAATATGGAAAAAAAATTATCGAGCGTAGAATTGGAGATTTTAGAGTGACAGACTAAAATCCCCAATTTGGTGCAAATAAATAGGGAAATAAAAATTATCGAGCGTAGAATTGGAGATTTTAGAGTGCAGACTAAAATCCCCAATTTGGTCCTATCTTTTGCTGTTGAAGTGTAGATGTTAGCCCTCAAGCAAGGGGAACGTGGGAGCTCTGAAGTGAGAGCCGGTATTGAAGTGTAGATGTTAGCCCTCAGGTGAGGGGAACGTGAAAGCTCCAAAGTGAGAGTCGGTATCCTCCCAGCCTAGTTACAGAATCAGTAACCAAGCATAGGATTAGTCAATGTTCTTTATGTCTGGACCAAAGGGTAAGTCATATCGTTTGGGTGCTGAAGTGTAGATGTTAGCCCTCAGGCGAGGGGAACGTGGGAGCTCAATTCAATCCTATCGTTTGGGTGTTGAAGTGTAGATGTTAGCCCTCAGGCGAGGGGAACGTGGGAGCTCGAAAGTAAGAGCCGGTATTCTCCCAGCCTAGCCGCAGATTCAGTAAACAAGCGTAGGATTAGTCAATGTTCTTTATGTTTGGGTGTTGATGTGTAGATGTTAGCCCTCAGGTGAGGGGAACGTGGGAGCTCCAAAGTGTCCGGTATCCTCCCAGCCTAGCTGTAGATTCAGTAACCAAGCATAGGATTAGTCAATGTTCTTTATTCGGTATCCTCCCAGCCTAGCCGCAGAATCAGCCAAACATAGGATTAGTCAATGTTTTTTATGGCATCCTCCCAGCCTAGCCGCAGAATCGGTAACCCAGCATAGGATTAGTCAATGTTCTTTATGACTGGACCAAAGAGTAAATAATAGGCATGCTCCTATTTGGCACAATATAATTGAACTAATTCATTTTATCCATTCACTATAATTTCTTTAATGAGAAGGAAGCTTTCTTATATATTGAATATCACAATTAAACGTTATTCTCTATCATTAGTTACTATCCAAAATTATCTACTTATTTCAATTGCCTATTAGTGACATATAAGCAACTTGAGCGTTGTTATAGTTGAAGTATTACTTTTTATTATATCTTAGGCCATAATATTCTATTTCTCCCTGTGGGATAGATATCTAGGACTCCATTAGAGCCCTATATTACTTGAGTGATACGTATACTTGCGTTGACAAATTTGACTTTAACATTATTGAATATTATATCTATACATCTTTATAATCATATATATATATATCGACTAACATTTTTGAATATTATATCTATACATCTTTATTAAAGCAAATATATATATAAAGTCGCAGTCAAGTTTTTGACATCGTTGCTGGAATTTAAATCTTCTAGTAGAGTTATCAAATTCTTGTAATTGTTGACTTACAAAAAGGGTCAGTCAATAGGTTTTAATGTTTGTTGGCTCAATAGGTTTAAGAGGCTTAATCCTTTCCTCATCAATTCTAAAATCAACTCCTGACTACTCACATGATGTGAAAATTAGGGCAGGGTGTGCTAATTCACCAGTCGTCTCACTCATATCCAACATCTAGACTGCCCATCGGTTGGATACAAAAGTTTAAGATAACTCTATTCTTAGTAACTTCACTTTTTTGATATGTAAGGTATCATTCCGGCAGATATAATGTAATGTTAGGCCTTGGATATTACATTTAACATAGAAGCAAGGAAGTTTACCTTAACGTTATTCTTCACTTTCCAAGCTCCTCTTCCATTAGTAAGAAATAAAATAACTTCATCCAAAGCCTTGTTTGTAGCAGAAAATGTGTTGTGCTTACAGAGAAATGCTTCTCGCAATTGATAAAATTCATTAATCCTCTTTGGGGTGAATTTAACCATTTTACCACAAACATAGACGTAGTCATCAGAGGTCTCCTTAAAATTGGCATAGAACTCCATGACTACACCAATAACAACCTAAGCAGTAAAGTAATAGAAATTTTCCCTCTATCGAGCTAGAATTAATCTCTCAACTTCACCACCAAAATTTTTGAACGCTTGATCCAGAATTATTTTCTTTGTGTTTAGTAGACTGTTGAAATGAATACTAGCTTTGTAGTTGATGAATTTTTTGTCATCAAATTCCAATATCCTCTTTCCTTTGCTCATCCTTGGTGTCATTATAATCTTTGAAAGAAAAAAAAAATTTATAAAATCCAAATAAATTCCAAAAATCACAATGTGGAACGTTCTAAACTTAAATTCACTAATTAAGAGTTCTTCACAAAAGGATTTTCTCAAAATCTCCTTAAAAATTTTAAAATTTTAGATCTCGGCAATGTAGGAGAAATACTTAGTGTAAATAAAAAATTGTTAATTCAAAGTGTAGCTCATACCGAGAGAAGATGAAATCTAAACTCTTTATGTCTTCTAATCCCTTTAAATCTAAGCGTTTGCAAGCCCTAGGGGTGTAAACCGAAGGTTGAAGGTGAACAAAGGGGCCCGTGCAAAAAAATAAAATAAAATTTTCATAATTTTTGCACATCAATTATTTCAAATTCCCTTCAACGTCAAATTAGTCTTTTTAAACAATTATATTCATCCTTAAAAAGTCCACAAACAAATATTTTTACAAAAAAAATACAAAACTAACTTTTCCAAATATGAAATTCCAAATATTTACAAACATAGATTTGTAATCACACTCACACATACATAAAGTAAATCACACTATAATTCAGTATCAAAATCAAGCCACAACACTAGAATGTTGAAAACTAAACTATACATACAATTAAAGTTATAGAAGTCTTAAAGCCAAGAAAATCCAACACAATTGCATTAAAAACAAAATTAATTTTAAACAATGGAAAGTCCACTTCTTCAATTACTCCTCATCATTTTCAGTACAGTCTCCTCCTCTAATATCTCCCATAGACTAGTAATGTACAGTCGAATTTTCATTGATCCATTCATTCTTCTTGAACATTTGCACCAAACACGCTTCAATCCATCCCGTATGATCAAAGTGTTCCTTCATCCTCCAATCTAAGTGATAAAAAAGGTAAGTAGGATTTCCTATTGCATCCAAGATATTCTGAAGTTCTGTTTCTATTTCCTCTGTTTTCTTCTCCAAAACTTGTGAACTTCCAACTGTACAGGGCATTAAGGGTGTTGAAGCATGTGATGATTGATCTAAGATAAAATCCAATGCTTTATTTTCATTACTAATATAGTTTTCGTCAATAGGATCCATGGGCTGCCAGGGTAAAAACACTTTCTCCCAACTTTCATATGGTACATGAGATTAACTGCAAAGTAAGAAGATCACAGAAGGATGCCCCAGTCCAAATATGGAAAGATTCATTATAATACTCAAAATAGATTTAAAAGTAATTGATCCCACATCAATGAGCTTTCTCGTTTTAATGCAATAGTTTAAAATTGCACTTTCTTTTGTAACTTTACCAATTTTCATTGTAGTGAGTAGTTTTGTAGAGATGAAGAAATGTCATTGTTCAGATATTGAATTTAGCAGTGAAGCGGAGAAACTAATGTACCCCTCATCTCTGATTTCCTAATTATCACTTTCATCCATAAAAAATCGGTACACATCATACATCAAATCCTTCGTTGGTATAAAGTTTGTATAATGACAGATCGAAACACTTTCTATCATAAATATATCGTTAATTCATGACAGAGTAAATGGTATGCCCTTACCTCAAACAAAGATGGCTCATTGGTTAATTCCATGTAGGTTAGCATATAATTCTCTTACCACTGGAACAACTACTGCAACAGTGGTGTAGCATAGAACATCCCAATATCTCTGTACTATGATTTTCTCAATATGTGAACCTGGATTACTCAATCCATGATTGATAAAACCTTTCTCCTTGATAAGTCTCTTCTTAGTGATGACTTTATCGTATAATTTCTGCGTGTCAAAACTAATGAACTTTCTTCAATTGAAAATATCATATTTTGAAGTGTTTCTGGAATTGAAAGCCATGAATTTCAAAATCTGGAAGTATCTGGTCATCCAAAATGGTTTTCATGCCTTTAAAAAGACCTTTAGGTAATTATTTTGAAGTGAAATCCTGCCGAAGTCCTCTAAATTCTTCCTGAACTGTCGAAACCACACTGGGCGTTGTCGGCACCATTGCTCTGTAAAAGGGCGTCGTCGGCGCCCATGCTAGTGTTGTCGGCACCAAAGCCATAGTTGCGTTTGTTTCAACTTTGGTTCAATTATTTCTAAATTTTCATACAATACCAATATTTGTCTTGATTTATGATATATAAGATTGTGTAGGATTCTAAGGTATTAATATTTCTTAATACTTAGAACAATTATTAAACAAAATATTAAGATATATG
>JXCR01080404.1:126733-177657 GCA_002079205.1 Phalaenopsis hybrid cultivar
GATATTAAGAGTTTGGGAAATTCATTTGAGAAGAAAAGATTGGGGCTCAATGATGTAAAAGCTATGAAATATTTATAAGGTAAAGGAATGCTTTGAGTTTCAAATTTAGGGAAAGAAAGGTGATGTTCAAAATAATTAAAGGCTATCCAGATATAGTAATCCTCACTTGAAAAAAGAAAAGGAAAGGATTGACAACAATCCCTGAAAAGAAAAGAAAAATATATAGGATTGAAAGCAATCCAAATGAAAAAGAAAAAGGAAAAGAAAGAAAAAAAATATAAAAGTGAGGAGAAGCTTAAGGAGATGCCTAATAAGAAATTGGCTTTACTGGATCTACCTAAAGGGAAAACCTAACTAAATTCCTGAACTTATATTTATGAATTAGCATCTTTTACTAGTAGTGTTCTTATGAAGTTCCTATCATTTGAAATTTCTAAGTGACTTGATATTACAATATATAGTCATTCTTGAAATGAATAGAAAACTAGAACTCTTAAACTTGATGAATAGAAAATCTTGTACATACAGAGTTAATTTAATTACTTGAATTTTTTCTGAAAATTTTGCTATGGTATTTACTTAAATAAAACTTATCGTATTTCCAAATTAAAACTTTACTACAATAGATCATAACTTTTATGTAGTACTAAAATTACTTGAGGACAAGTAATAGTTAAGTTTGAGAGATTTTCATACCTATTTTACACTAATTTTGATAATATTACACTTTAAAGATGGGTATTTTTGATGTTTTATTGTAGGTATGATGAATTATGGTCATTGGAGCAAAAAGAAACAAAAATGGTGCCATTTGGAGCAAAAACGAGCAAGAAATGAAATTTTTCCCTATCACCTTTCGATAAGTCTTTGAATGCTTAATCTATTTTATACTTCTAGTATAATTTTGAATGGGATTACACTTTAAAGGAAAGTTTTTTTTTATGTTTGTTTTGTAGGGCTATCTGTTAGGAACACAACACAACTGAAATGGGATGCAACAGAGCTAAAACAGAGCCAAACAGAGCGAAACGGTGGAGCTGCGCAGTATGGTCGCCGACGGTGCCAAAATGGTGCCGAAGGTGAGATTTACCCAAGAAGATCGAAAAATGGTAGAAAAGCTCACCGGCAGCACCTTCGAGCCCGCCGTCGGCGCCCGGGATGACTATGAACCTACTTTTTTGCGGTTATGGACCAAAATTCAACGTATTTGGACGCTTTTGGAAAAGATTCTTATGGCATCTCTTCAAACTTCATCCCTACACTTTAAAAGAACAAATTTAGGTTAGAAAAAGGAGGATTTGTGTGAGATGAATGTTAGGAAAAGTGTGGAGAAAGTTTAGGTTTTTTAGAATAGGAGTAGAAATTTAGATTTCTACCCTTTTGAAGAGATTGGAGAGGAGATTTTGAGAGAGTTTGTAAGGAGATGATCTAAAATTGCATGGATTGGTGGGAGACTTTATGGGAGAGATTTTCATATTTCTTTGAAAGAGAAAAATTTAAGTATTGTGTTCTTCATTATCTTTTGATTTTTGTAAACACTTATCTAGTGGATTTGCTTTTTTTAAAAGTTTATGTTGTGTTTTCTTCGTGCTTTGTGATGGGTTTCTCTTACTCTCTCTTTTTGTTTGGAAATAAATTCTTCATTATCTTATGATTTTGTAAACACTTATCTAGTGGATTTGCTTTGGTTAAATGAAGTATTGTGTTTTCTTATGCTTTGCAATAGGCTTCTCTTTCTCTCTCTTCTTGTTTGGAAATAATGACATGAGAAGATTATGCTGTTGTTTTCATTTTACTTTTCTTTTGTAATGAGTAGAATTCATGTTGCGATTTTGTGATGCTTGTTAGAAGCGGATTTAATTATCAATGTGATGGTTTTTACTTCCACTTATTTTTGTTTTCATTTTACTTTTCTTTTGTAATGAGTAGAATTCATGTTTAGGATTTTGTGATGCTTATTGTTTTCATTTTACTTTTCTTTTTTAATGAGTAGAATTCATGTTTAGGATTTTGTGATGCATGTTAGAAGTGTATTTAATTATCAATGTGATGGTTTTTATTTGCACTTTATTTACATTACAATAAAGGCCAATTGTAGCATTAAAATTTGTTGTAATTGCATTAAGACCTGAGAGGGCTCTGCAATTCTCAACAAATTAGTACCACATTCAGATTCCATGGATGGTTAAGTTAATGGGAGTTGAATGCAAATAAATAGGGAAATATACTTTGATGAGTGTAGAATTGGAGATTTTAGGGGGACAGACTAAAATCCCCAGTTCGATCCTATTGTCTGAGTACTGAAGGGGAGATATTAGCCCTTAGGTGAGGGGAACGTGGGAGCTCTGAAGTGAGAGCCGGTATCCTCCCAGCCTAACGGATTCAGTAAACAAACATAGGATTATTCAAAGTTCTTTATGCCTGGACCAAAGGGTAAAAAATAGGATTGCTCCTATTTGGCACATACAATATTGAATACTTCTCATTCCTTTACATTATCCAATTCATTACATAAGAATAATAGTTTCTAATTTCTCAAAATTTTCCAAACCAATTCATCTAAAAAGGGTTATCTTTAAAATTAATAATTGCATTTAGTTATAATTACTATCTTTAAATTTAACACTTGCATTTAGGAGTAGTTTCTAGATAAAACATCAATTTAATCTACATTCCAAACTAAGGACCAATATTAGTAGATTAGAATTTGACTAAGGACCTCTTACTTGACTTTCCTGTGGGATCGATAAACGAGACTCCACTAGAGCTTTGTATTACTTGGGTGATACATAAACTTGCGTTTGAAATTATGACTTTACAAAATCATTATAAATATATAAATCTGAGTTCATAAATTTTTACATATTAAAAGTTGCATCAAGTCTTTGGCGTCATTGCCCAGGGTTTAAATCCTCTAGTAGTGGTGTCAAATTCTTGTATTTTTAGGTATATAAAAATTCACTGTCACTATGTATCTATCTCAAAAGATAAACACAAGAGTTGAGGGTGAGACTCGATCAAATAAACTAAGAAACATATGACATATGTTTGGTCTGCGAAACCATTTTTTTTATAAAGGGACAAGTTCCCTTATTTTATAAAAAAATTAAATAGGGTTTATATTAAGCTGGGTTCGAAAAGGTTTCCTATAAAGGCAAGCCCTTATAGTTAATAACATCTTAGATAACCGAAGTCACCTAAGAAAACTCTTGATAAAAATTAGAGGATAGTGTCTTCAAGAAGCTCAAAGAAATAAGATTTTTTAATGGGATCAAACAAAGAGATGTGAAAGGGAAAAGGCCCAAATTTGGAACATATTATAAAATCCAAAGAAAGAGAGACTAGGTGATAGTACAGATCCGGAGGAGAACCTCGGTGACTTCCCAAGCTACTATATGGTTTGGATTTAGTTTTGAAGATAAATTATTTAAATGTTTCATCCTGAAAATTTTATTAGTTATGACATACATTCGTATGAAATGATCACACCAATAGCCTGGAGGATATGAGAATTTAGGCAGTAATGAACGACAACCTTTGAATTCTAAGACGAGTTAGGGCTTATATTGTGGAGCTTAGCCAAAAAAACCCTAAAGATAAGATTGAGGCTTTATGTCGCACTAGGAGGACAATCTCAAAGTCCTATGGCTTGGTTATTTAATTTTAAAGAAAGGATAGTTTAGCTGATGTTGACATGTTCTGTTGTTGAAAATGGTCGTACTTCCCACAATGCTGGCTCTAAGCTTCTCATCGTGACGAGTTTATGTTTTCTATTGTGTCAAGTCATGATTTCAAATCAAATTTTCCTAGGTGTCGTGGGTATTTAAATATTATGGGGCATATTAAAGTTGATTAGAGCGACACTAGTTAGGATCCTACGGTTCCCTCATTGCGGTACCACAAGTTTCTTTCAGATTCACTTAGTCCAAATGAATTTACTAAACTCAACTTAATTGAGTTCCATACTTTCATTTAGACCGAGAGAAATCTCGTTAGCAACCGTAGGTTACCTCCTCTCAAAAATTCCTGATCATCTGATAGAGACGTTTTAATTTAGTTATGATTTTTATTTTATGATATTTGTGATTAAATTTTGATTTGTCTTATATTTTGAATGTTGTGGCGCTGAATTTTTTCTTGTTTGATTTTTTAAAAAAACTGTAGTTTTGGTTTTATTGTTATCCTAGTAGTTTTGGTTTTCATGCATGGTGACATCATTGTTTGACATGCAGGTTTGAAGCAAGGAGTATACAAAGGTAAATGCAATAATTTAAAAGTGTACCTGTCGATTCTTCTCATTTCTCAACCTGAAATGTTAGTACTTTCAAGACATGTATATAATTTTGCAAAGAATTTCAATTACAAGAGTAGATGAATGTGTAGCTATCAAAACCCAAAGTATGACTTTATCTAGCTTTGGAGAATCTTAGTGGATGATTTTAGAACAAAATATGATAAAGTTCAACTTGCCCTTCAAAATATCCAAAAGATTCCAAAGTATTCTGGGGATGACCTTGAACTACTTTGAGGATCTCTTAAATTATTTTGATTTCATTTAGAAATTCATCAAATTGTTCCATTAATCATCCAAGGTTAGAGTGTGACTACCGCGTTGCCTAGTAAAGCTTGACAATTCAATTATCCCAAGGATAGGATACTTAATAAATTTGATACTTTACTTTAAAGATTACATGGATGAATGCCCATATGGCAAGCTCAAGTCATTAAAGGTTTGGTGCTCATCACCAAGGGTTTGGAGTGCTTAAGAGGTGTTAGTCCCCAATCATATTATCTTCTAGATCCAATCAAATGCGTTTAGACATTGAGCCTAGGTCACTACTAAGCCCTTAGCAATCATAATGAGGGAAATTGTTGATGGTTATAATTTTAATTAAAGTGAACCATATTCTTATTCAAAGATCAGATCTTTATCAATTTTAGGCTTAAGTAAGTAAATTATCATCTTTCGAGCTTAAGCCCAGCACTTAAAAATCATTTGATCTTAATTGACTTCTAAGTCATGAAGATTAAGGAAATTATGATTTTTTTGATATTGTGAATGGGTGGTAAGTGAGTTTCTACCCTTTTAATCTCATTTTATTTCAATCATTTGATAGATTTATTAAGAACAAAATTGCCCATTTTCCCTTTGATTAATAGTAAATTTTGATTAAGACACCAAAATTTAAAATTACCAGTTTGCCCCTCGGGCTTTTCATTTTATAATTCTTCAAGCAAATGTCAAATTGCCTTTGAAATGTTTTGAGTAACCCATCCATGGATTAAATAGAATATCAGGGAGGAGAGTATGATTTTTGAAATTTTGATTTTATTTAATATAAATATTTAACCCAAAATAAGGATTTTTTCATTGTTAATTTTTTAAATTAATGAAAATGAAGTTTTAATTTTTGAGAAAACTATTGGAGGTTTCCCTAGGTCAGAAGAATACTTAGACAAAACTTTATGATTTTTCAAATAATATTGTAATATTATATTTATTTAAAGGTCATTTTTAATGATTATTTAAATAACAAAATTATGTTTTAATCTTTAAAATCACTTTAAATTTTTATTAAACCCTCATAATTCCAAGAAACTCACAGGAACAAATTTTATATATTTATGATTTATATTTAATTTATTGTAATTATTTAAATGGGGAAAAATAAAGAAAATACATTTTAGACCTTTATAAATTTAATTTTAATTTAGAAAATTCAGAAAAAATACTCTTAGAGGTCCCAAGTGATCAGAGAACAATTGCACACATTTTGGACCATTTTTTTATTTTTGAAAATTTTGCTTATTTTAAATATTTTTAATTAAAAATATACTTTTAAAAATATATTTTCACAAAAAAAGCTTTTATTTTTATTAAATGTCCTTAGTCACAAGGAACTTGGAAAACCATTTTTCATAATTTTTCTAAGCTTATTTAATTTATTATAATTTATTTTGTGCAAAAATATCATTTATACTTACAAAATCCACTTTAATGCCCAAATCAACTTAAATAAATTTGAAATTTTTACAGTGAGTTGAAATACTTTTTATGGATAATGTGGAGTTGATTTTGTCAAATTTTAATTTATGTTTAATTTAAATAAATTAGTACAAGGTAAAGATATTTATTTCATAAGAGAAAGATATAAAATTATTCAAATTATCAAATTATTTTTCCTAAGCTCCTCTCACTACAGGAAACCTAACAGAATTGGTCCCATAATTTTCTCAGGTTATTTTAATTTATAGAATAAAATAAAGTCAAAGTGGCCTCTTAGGCTTGAAAATTATGGTTAGAAGCCTAGAGGTACTCTTTGACTTTGGAAAAATCATAGAAGATGCCCTATGTCATGGGGAACCAACCTTAAAAATTTCAAGTAATTGTGGTTTGTATTTAATCGTAATGAATTAAAATACCTCAGAGAGTATTTAATAAGTTAAAAATCATACACTTGGCAAATAATTTTAATTTTTGGTCCACAATATTCTCCTCTGTTTAATTAGCAAGAGGGTATTTTTTTATTTTTATTATTTTTCTAGAGAAAGATATTGATTTTTAAAGATCAGGCATTAAAAATATTTCAGAAAATCAATATTTTCTTACTTAAACACACGATGCCACCTCATCATATGACAACTCAAAACTCGCATGCGGTGCTCCGCCATTTGACGTCCCCATCCACCTCAGCAGCCAGGCGGGCCGGCTTTCTCACCAAAGGTTGGTCTGGCTTGATCTCCTACATTGATGGAATAAACGCACGATCGGACGGCTTCCCCTTATCATCCTCAAATGGCCTAACCTGAGAACAATTCACACTAAAACCTTAAGATCTTTACCTAGACTCAACTAAATTCCATGGGGTTTTTTCTAAAGCTTCATCTACTCAAGGTGTACATATCTATACTGTGTATCAAGCATGAAATCAAGCCATTACACATGGAGAATCAAAAGAAACTCGGGCTAGGGTTAGAGCTCAATACCTTTTTTTGAGAGGAGTAGTTGTGGTAGCTTTCATTGGATCCAACAAACCTTCAAATGAAGTCTCAAGCCCTGTTGAATTATCTAGCTAAGTTTTTGACTAAGCTTGATTTTAGGTGTTGGTCTAGAGTTAGGTTAGAGGCTGTTTGAGGGGGGCTTTTTTGGGGGAGAAACTCCTCTCATTGTGAGGATGGTGTGTTCTCTGTTAATTGGAGTTTGGTTGACGTTGGGCTATGGAGAAATGTGTCCAAGTTTTGGTCTGATTTTGAGCTCAAAATTGGATTCCTACAGTGGGAAACAAAAGGAGAGAAAGGTTGGCTTTATGAACGGCTTGGAGAGTCTCTAGTGAAATTTTGGCACAGTTTCCCCATGGATTTTTAGTTAGCTCCGCTTTGGCCATGGAGAAGGTGGTTTAAATAGAGGGGCTTATGGTGGAACTCAGGGCTTCAATTTGGGTTCAATTAAGTTCTTATGTGGAGGGCCTCAGAATTCTAAATACTAATCACAACGAAACAAATTGGATGGGTAAAATTGAGTTTGAGTTAAAGCATGGGGGCTCTCGGTTTTGGTGTTTTATGGCCACTAGGCCTGCCGGCAGGGCCAGGGGTGATGGTCATAGAAGTCAAGTGAGCTAGGGAGAGGGTTAATTATGATTAACCAATAATGGTTTGTCATGATGGTTAAGTTATTTTAGCTTAGACCCAAAAAAGGGATGAAATCCCTTTATTTAGGGAAACATTAGTCCATAGCCCACCTTAGCTAGTTTAGGTGGGTCTATGTTGGTCACTAGGGTGTGTTTAGTTGCTGTGGTGTTATTAATTTGCTCACTTATGCATGGCTAAATCAATTTTGGTGAAGGGGTTCAATTTTGGTCAAATTGTCTTCAAGTTTGGTTTGGCTTTGGCTAGCCATGCTATTGGACTCAATTCATTGAGCAATTTGGTGTGGATGATTGTCAAAAAAGATTTTATAAAATATTTGGAGTGATTTTGAGTTTATTTGGTGGTCAATTTGAAGGAATTTGGACATTTGGCCAACTTGGGGATGTTGGGTTAGACTTGGGCTTAGGTTGAGCTAGAGCTGGGCTAGATCCAAATTTAAGGTTCAATGGTCTAGGGGAATGTCATCAAGAATTCTCAGTTTTAATTGGGTGCCAATTTTTGGGTTTTGGTGGAATTTTTAAACGTGGCTAAATTGGGACAAATCAGGGATTATAGTCCAAGTTAATTTTAGGTAAAATTAAGGATTGAGCAAGGCCAATTGAGGGTAAAATTTGATGTGTAGAGATGATCAAAGAGTTTAGGATGCACAATTGAGGCAATTGGAAAGATTTGGGGGTCAATTGAATGAGATTTTGGTTTTGGGCCAAATTAGGGCTTTTTTATTTCGATTGAAATTGGACTCAAATGTGGGTCAATTGGACTTGGATTTGGTTTGAATTGAGTTTGATCATGATGAATTTGACTTTAAAAATGAAATTGGGGAAACTTAGGGTGAGATTGAGAGACATTTCAGGTGAATTTGGAGAAATTAGGCCTTTAGCGGTAATTTCGGGGTTTTGGTCAAAATGGTAAAATTAGCCAAACTGCGTTCAATTGATGAGTTCAAATTGGTTTTGGAGATATTTGAAATGATTTTGAAGGTTTTTGGAAAGCTTTGGGCCATCAAGGTTTATTTTGTAATTTTGGTCAAATGAGGGATATAATGGTAATTTTGGCAAATTTGGGTGATTTTGGGCAATTTAGGTGGTTTGAAATGATCTAAAATGACTTTTGAACAAATGTGGGGTAGTTTGAGTGATATTGAGAATTTTGGTCAAATTTTTGGTTTGGCGGTGTTTAGGTAATCGCGCTAGATTCTTGAGGGGGGGGGGCAAAAGGCCAAGTTGGATATTTTGGTTAAATTCAGGTGTCAACCACCCTATGTGAGCCATGGACCAATGGAATCNGGGGTTTGGCGGTGTTTAGGTAATCGCGCTAGATTCTTTGGGGGGGGGGAAAGGCCAAGTTGGATATTTTGGTTAAATTCAGGTGTCAACCACCCTATGTGAGCCATGGACCAATGGAATCCCCATTTAGGTCCTCTATGTATTGGTCTTAGCCAAACCCTAGCCAAGGGCTAGTGAGTCTAGGGGACCATCTTCATGAGTCTCAAAGGGTCAAGGGCTCAAAGCCAACAAGTTTGGATTTAGGGTTGTGAGTGGCTAGTGAGTGAAAGTGAGTGCAAGTAAGGGTATGCAAGTGAGTGAACTAGCTCCAGACCAACACCCAAGGTCAACCTTAAAGCCAAGTAGTCCTATGGGGATGCACCTTGAGCTTCCCCATATTAACCCCACCTACTAAGTGTTAGAGGTTAGGCCAATATGTAGAACTTCAAGTTGAGCAAAGAAGACTTTAGAGTTTATAATGGTGAGGGTTCCTTTTCTATTCTTTTAGGAATATTCAATAAGAAAGTCCCATGGCTAGACCCAAAGCTATTAAAGAGGAAAGACTAGACCTCAACCAAAAGTGAGGTCAACAAATGGACCCCTAATAGGTGTGGTGTGTCGAGCAAGCATACCACACGTATTGGCATAACCCAAAAGATCAATAAAACCAATACAAACCTATAAGTCAACAGACCTAGAATAAAGTGTTGAATTGAGTGAGTTGTTTTCGCTGGGGGTAATAGATACTCTCGCAGGGGAAAATAAAGGATATTTCAAGGACAATTGTTGAGCAAACCGGTAGTTTTGAAGAAGACTCGATTTAAATTTAACATGTCAAAGAAAGTTTGTATTTCAGTTTAAAAAGTCAAGAAAATGGAATTATGCGCGAGGAAACCAGATTGAATGGAAAACACAAGCACAAAAAAGGGAATATAGCGTCGAACCATAACCCGAATGTGAGGATGGGAATAGGATGATTATGGGAATAGGATGTCAAAGCCTACTTCGAAAGTGAGTANTCAAGTAAGGGTATGCAAGTGAGTGAACTAGCTCCAGACCAACACCCAAGGTCAACCTTAAGGCCAAGTAGTCCTATGGGGACCTTGAGCTTCCCCATATTAACCCCACCTACTAAGTGCTAGACTTTAGAGTTTATAATGGTGAGGGTTCCTTTTCTATTCTTCTAAGAATATTCAATAAGAAAGTCCCATGGCTAGACCCAAAGCTACTAAAGAGGAAAGGCTAGACCTCAAACAAAAGTGAGGTCAACAAATGGACCCCTAATAGGTGTGGTGTGTCGAGCAAGCATACCACACGTATTGGCATTGATCGAAAAGATCAATAAAACCAATACAAACCTATAAGTCAACAGACCTAGAATAAACTGTTGAATTGAGTGAGTTGTTTTCACTGGGGGGTAATAGATACTCTCGCTGGGGAAAAGAAAGGATATTTCAAGGACAATTGTTGAGCAAACCGGTAGCTTTGAAGAAGGCTCGATTTAAATTTAACATGTCAAAGAAAGTTTGGATTTCAGTTTAAAAATTCAAGAAAATGAAATTATGCGCGAGGAAACCGGATTGAATGGAAAACACAAGCACAGAAAAGGGAATAGAGTGTCAAACCCTAACCCGAATGTGAGGATGGGAATAGGATGATTATGGGAATAGGATGTCAAAGCCTACTTCGAAAGTGAGTACGAGAATAGGATGTCAAAGCCTACTCCAAATATGTAGATGTGAATATGACGTCTAAATCTATCACGAAAGTGTATATGGAAATAGGATGTCTAAGCCTACCCCGAAAGTGCAGATGGGAATAAGACGTCTAAGCATACTCTGAAAGTGAGCATGTGAATAGGGCGTCAAAGCCTACTTTAAAACCCAAAAATGAGAATAGCACGTCCAAGCCTATCCCAAAATGGAAAGATATGAATAGAGCATCAAAACCTACCCCGAAATGCAAAGATGGGAACATGACATCTAAGCTTACCATGAAATGTAAAGATGGGGATAGAGCATTGAAACACTGAAAATATATGGATTTTTATATTGCACCTTAATAGAAGGAATTTTGATGTTTTCTTACAGGCTATAGATTTTTAGGACTTAAAGTGAAAAAGAAAGCCAAAAGTATGGAATTTGGAGTCAAAATGACGTTTTTGAAGAAGTACTCAACGCCGACCGCTCCAAGGGTAGCGCCAACGGTGCAGAACAAATAAAATAGCTGAAATTCTTACTCAGCGCCGACGGCGCCAAAGGCTGTTCAGCCCCCATTTCTAGAAGGTTTGATATATTTGGATGATTTTTTAAGAGTTTTTGGAGACACCTCTTGGAGAACCGACCTTATGTTTTTTGAGGGGCAAAACTCATCAAGAAATGGACTCCCTTTCGCTCCAAGATGTTCCACCACGCTCCATTTTCACCATTCTTCCTAATATATCTTCTTTCAACCACCATATTGGAGTCCATTAGTGATTTTTCTTTTATAATTTAGAGTTTGTGTGGTTAGAATTAGTGTAAAACTTTCTGTAAGAGTGTTGGAGAAGGAGAAAAGTCAGAAATATCTTCTTCTTGCATTTTAAGGAAAGGCTACAAGGGATTTGCTTTGAGAAAGAGTTTTAGATAAGTTTTGTTTTTTATTAGTGTTGTATGAACTTTCTTTTATATAAGAAATTTGTGTTTTGTTGTGTCTTTCTCATGAAGTCTGAGTAGTTCCCTCTATTTTTCTCCCTACTCTGAGATATGATGAAATAAAAAGATAATATGATGTACCAATATTATAATATAAAATAAATTGTGACAATTTTTCAACTCCAAACTTAATTTACATTTTGATCTGGCCAATTGAATTGTTAAAATATGTTTATATGATCCGGGAAATGGAGTATGGTTTTTAATCTGACCAATTGATTTGTTAAAATATGTTGTGAAACATATGATCCGGGAAATGGAGTATGAGGTTTAACAACAAAGTGAGAATCACATTTAAGTCCATGAAGGAATATTTCGTTCATGGAATTAAGTGCAAATAAAAAGTGAGGATCACATTTGATTTAATGGAGGAGAAATTCGTTCATGGAATTAAGTGTAAATAAATAGGGAAATATTCCTTATTGGGTGTGGAATTGTAGAATATTTTGGATGACAGACTAAAATCCCAAATTTGGTCTTAGTGTTTAAAAACTAAAGCGAGAATTAACCTTCAGGTGAAGGGAAGTGGGAGCTAGTATCCTCTTAACCTAGCCACAGATTTAGGGATTAAACCTAGGATTAGCCCATGATTTTCTATGCATTGTATCAGGGTAAAGAATTATAATTGTTCATAGTTGGCAAAATACATATTACAAACATTTGTCTCATCTCATTTCACTAGAACCTTATTGTAGTGGGAATAATGCTTTTTCACATAAGAAATCTTCATTACATAAACATACTTAGTAGATTAGTATTTACTTTTTAAACATTGCATTTCTATTTTGCTAATAGTTAAGTACTTTAGTTTTGATAACATTTCAACAATCAAAATTAGTGATAGGTATTTCATTTGATTTTCTGTAAATTTCTTAGTAAAACTTATCATTACCAATTTACACCTTCCCTGTGGGATCAATATTTGAGGCTTAAATAGAAAGTCCTTTATTACTTAATAACAATATGTACACATGTGTAGAACCCTATTAGTAATTGCATATAAGTATATATATTTTACACAACTTACTTTTCATACAAGGATTAAGTTCTTGGCATTATAGTTGTGTCAACTCCATAAAACCTTACATTAAAAAATGAGGATTAAGTTTTTGGTGTCGTTGCGTGGGGAAGTTAACAGTTAAATTTAGGTAAATTAAATAAATTTGATGAATTAAGAAACTTAGATAAAATATATATACTATAAAAATATATAAAAATAAAAAAAATCAAAATAAAATCAAAATTCCAAAAAGAAATTTATTTAAGAGTAATTTTTTAAAGAGAATTTTACTTTGTTTACTTTATTTGTTTTTGCAAAATATTAGATCTGAAGGCTTAGTACCTTACGATTCAGAGTTAGAACATACTAGTAGAAAAATTTAAAAACAACAAAGAGAAATTAAAAATTTAAAAGAATTGACAAATAACTTAGAATATCTAATAAATGAGAATCGACAAAGACCTTTAAAAGATTATGTAAACTTGACAGCAAATGAACTTCACTTGACTATTCAAAATCCAGATGTTGCTGCTAATTCATTTAAGCTTAAACCTGATATTATATAAATGATACAAAGTAATCAGTTTGGAGGATCACCTACTGAAGATCCTAACTTACATCTTACTAGTTTTCTTGAGATTTGTGCTACATTTAAATATGACGGAGTATCTAATGATGTTGTTATTCTTAGACTTTTTCCTTTTTCGTTAAGGGATAAAGCCAAGGCTTGGTTAAATTCATTAGCACCTGGATCTATTAGAACTTGGGGAGAACTATCANGAAAATCCTGATGTTGCTGCTAATTCATTTAAGCTTAAACCTGATATTATATAAATGATACAAAATAATCAATTTGGAGGATCACCTACTGAAGATCCTAACTTACATCTTACTAGTTTTCTTAAGATTTGTGCTACATTTAAATATGACGAAGTATCTAATGATGCTGTTAGTCATAGACTTTTTCCTTTTTCATTAAGGGATAAAGCCAAGGCTTGGTTAAATTCATTAGCACTTGGATCTATTAGAATTGGGGAGAACTATCATTTTCCTTTTTATTTAAGGGACAAAGCTAAAGCTTGGTTAAATTCATTAGCACCTAGATCTATCAAAACTTGGGGAGAACTATCACAAAAATTTTTTGCAAAGTATTTTCCACCCTCGAAAACAGCTAAGCTTAGAAATGATATTACATCCTTTTGTCAGTTTGAAGGGGAATCGATATATGAAGCCTGAGAAAGATTTAAAGATCTTCTTAGAAAATGTCCACACCATGCTTTACCAGATTAGATAATAATTCAAACCTTTTACAATGAATTAGTAGGATCACTAAGATCTATTTTAGATGTTACTGTGGGTAGATCATTAATGTTAAAACCTTTTGATGAAGCATATTCTTTAATTGAAGAAATGACTACTAATAATTTTCAATGGCTTGCGGGTGGATCATTAATTTCAAAACCTTTTAATGAAGCATATTCTTTAATTGAAGAAATGACTACTAATAATTTTCAATGGCCCTCTAAAAGGGTAAATCTAAGAGGAGTAGCTAGTATTCATGATTCTGATGCAATTTTATTTTGGCATCTCAAATTGCTATTATTTCAAAAAAGATTGATCAAATACGAGTGAACTATTCTCAAATACCCCCAATATTAGAGGAAAATTCAATAGGATAGATTATTGATACTTGACCATATTAGGAAACTTTAAACGCTATAAATAATCGAAATAACAATCCCTATTCTAACTATTTTAACCCTAGATGGAAAAATCACCCTAATTTTAGTTAGAATAATTATAATAATTCAGTGAATCCATCCAAAAATCTGAACAATCAAGGAAATCCTAATTTTTGACTCTATTATCCTTTAGGATTTTACTCTAATCCTAACCCACAAGTTAAGGAAAAGAAGCTGACGATGGAAGAAGTGATGTGGAATATGGGAAATCAAATACAAAATCAAGGGGCTGATATTAGAAATATTAAAAATCGATTAGGACATATTGCTACTCCACTTAGTAGCAGACCTTCTGGAATTTTTTTGAGTACTGTAAAAGTTAATCCAAAAGATCAAAATAAAGAGCAAATTAAAGCTATTAAATTACGAAGCGGAAAAGAAGTTGAAACAAGGATCCAAAGAGAAATTGAAGTTGATGAAGAGAAGGAAGAAATGGAAAATGTTCAATATGAAAATGAACAGACACAGGTTCCCTTAGAAAAACCATTACCTTTGTTTCCTCAAAGACTAAAGCAGAAAAATAAAGATAAACAATTTATAAAATTTTTGGAAATCCTTAAGAAATTAACGATAATTATTCCTTTTGTTTAAGCTTTGGAATAAATGCCAAGTTATGTGAAATTTATGAATGATGTACTAAATAAGATAAGGAAGTTTACAGATCATGAGACCTTTGCACTGAGCAAAGAGTATAGTGCTATTATTCAGAAAAAGCTTCCTGAAAAATTAAAAGATCCTGGTAGTTTTACTGTACCTTGTGAAATTGGTGAAAAGTTTTATGGAAAAATTTTATGTGATTTAGGAGCGAGTATCAATCTTATACCCTTATCAATCTTTAAACATTTAGATTTAGGAGAAATGTTTAGTACTACTGTTATTCTTTGGTTAGCTGATCGATTAATAAATTATCTAAAAGGAGTTATAAAGGATGTACTAGTAAAAGTGAATAAATTTATTTTCCCTTTAGACTTTAGTGTATTTGATATGGAGGAAGATAAAGAGATTCCTATTTTTTTAGGGAGACCATTTCATGCAACAAGAAGAGCTGTAATAGATGTGCAAAAAGGAGAATTAATACTGAGAGTTAATGATCAAGAAGTAAAATTTAATATAGAAAAAACTATGAAATATCCAGCAATAGAAAAAGATAATAAATGTTTCAGGATGGTAGTAGCTGATTATCTGAGTAATGAACATTTTAAGAATGAGTATGAAGATAAATTAAAGCCAGAAGAAATTTTTGAAAATGTAGATGAAATAAAAGGAGAAGATTTGTATTATATTCAAGGCAAATTTGAAACGTTAGACTTGTTGGAAAACGATAGTAAAAAACTTATTCCTTCAAGTATTAAACCACCTGAACTTGAATTAAGGATATTAACTACCCATTTAAAGTAGGTATTTTTAGGTAAGTCATCTATAATGCCTGTTATTATATCTTCTGAGTTAACTGAAATTCAAGAACAAATATTGATGGAAATGTTGAACAAATATAAAAAGGCTTTTGGATGGACCTCAGCAGATATTAAAGGAATTATTCCTTCAATTTGTATACATAAAATTTTATTAGATGAAAAAAATGAACCTAAAACTGATCCTTAGAGAAGATTAAACCTAAAAATGAAAGAAGTTGTTGAAAAAGAGATTTTAAAATGGTTAGATGCTGGAATTATATATCCTATTTCAGATAGTGCTTGAGTACACCCAATTCACTGTATTCCAAAGAAAGGAGGAGTGATTGTTGATGAAAATGAGAAAAATAAATTAATACCAATAAGATAAGTTATTGGTTGGCGAATTTGTATAGATGATAGAAAATTAAATTTGGCCACCAGAAAATATCACTTCATTTACCCTTTCTAGACCAAATATTGGAAAGATTGGCTCGGGATAAATATTATTACTTTTTAGATGGATACACCGGTTATCACCAAATTCTAATTGCTCTATAGGATGAAGAGAAAATAACATTTACAAGACAATATGGAATATTTTTTGTTGTAGAATGTCTTTTGGACTATGTGATGCACCTGCAACATTTCAAAGATGTATGATGTCAATTTTTGATAATTTTATAGAACTTGGAATGGAAATGTTTATGGATGATTTTTTTATAATTGGAACTTCTTTTGAGTTATGTCTTAATAATTTAGAAAAAGTTCTGGATGTATGTGAAAAAGTCAACCTAGTACTAAATTGGGAAAAATATCAATTTATGGTTGTAGGAGGTATTGTGCTTGGGCATAAAATTTTTTTAAAAAGCATGGAGGTAGATCCTGAAAAAATCTTAGTTATATAAAAATTAACACCACCTACTAATGTCAAAGGGGAGAGAAGTTTTCTAGGACATGCTAGTTGTTATAGGGGCTACATAAACTATTTTTTAAAAATAACTAAGCCATTATGCAAATTTTAGAAAAAGATAAGAAATTTGTTTTTGATGAGGAATGCATAAAAGAATTTGAATTATTACAGAAAAAAATAGTCACTGCACCTATAATAGTCCAACCTGACTGGGAAAAACCATTTGAAATAATTTGTGATGCTTGTGATTATGTTATTGGGGTTGTATTAGGATAAAGACACGACAAAGTTTTTAAAGTTATATATTATGCTAGTAAGACTCTAAATGATGCTCAATAATTATATTACCTTTGAAAGAGAGTTATTAGCTATTTTTATGCCTTTGATAAATTTAGACCTTATTTAATTGGAACTAAATGCTTAGTGCATATAAATAATTCTTCTATTAAATACTTAATGCAAAAGATGGATGTTAAACCAAGATTACTTAGATGAACACTTCTATTGCAACAGTTTGATTTTACCGTGATTAATAGAAAGGGAAATGATAATGAAATAGCTGATCATGTTTCTAGGATAGAAATAGAAATATTAACTAATTTTGCAGACAAAATTTTAGAAAATTTCCCTGATGAACATTTATTTAGTATTGATGAAATAGATGTAACGTGGTATACTGATATAATGAATTATATTGTAAGTGGTATTTTACCACCTGATATGAAAAATCCACATTCTAAAAAAATTATATATAATTAAAAAAACTATTTTTGTGATGACCCATATTTATATAAACAATGTAAAGATCTAATTGTAAAAGATGTGTGCCTTATGAAGAAACTCAACAAATAATTGAAAGATGCCATGATTATGAATTTGTAGAACATTTTGGAATAGATAGAACTGCATCTAAGATTTTGCAAGCTAGATTTTATTGGCATACTATTTTTAAAGATATTAATGAATATATTAAAATGCGCGATAAATGTCAATGGGTAGGAAACATTTCTAGATGAAATGAAATGCCTCTAAATTACACGTTCGAAGTTGAAATTTTTGATGTGTGGGGATTAGATTTTATGGGACCATTTATGGCTTCATTTGGAAACTTATATATATTACGTGTTGTGGATTATATGTATAAATGGATTGAAGCTATTGTTATACCCATATGTGATGCTCGAAGTGTTTCTAAATTTTTAATTAAAAATATTTTTACAAGAAATGAAATGTCGAGAGTAATTATTACTGATGGAGGATCACATTTTAGGAATAATAGAATCAAAAAATTAATTAAGAAATATGATATTATGCATAGATTCTCTACTACTTACCATCCTTAGACTAGGGCTCTAGCAGAGATATCAACTCGTGAAATTAATCATATTTTAGAAAAATATGTAAATCCTTATAAATTGAATTTGTTTGCTAGACTAGATTTTACATTATGGGCAAATGGAACCACTTATAATACTCCTATAGGAATTTCCCTATACAGACTAATATTTGGAAAAACATGCCACTTACCAGTAGAATTAAAGCATAAACCATTTTGGGCTATTAAAGAATTTAATTTTAATCTAAAAGATGCTGTGAGAAAATATTTCTGCAACTCAATGAACTTGAGGAAATGAGAAACGAAGCATATGATAATGCAAAAATCTATAAAGAAAAAATGAAAGTATGGCATGATCGGAAGATTATTGAGAAGAAATTTGAACCTGGACAAGATGTTCTATTATATAATGCAAGATTGAGATTGTTTCCAGAAAAAACTAAAATTCAGATGGTTAGGACCATATAAAGTGATTAAAGTCTATTATTATTGTTGACCTCAATTTTGGTTGAGGTTTAGTTTCTCCTCTTTAATAACCTAGGGTCTAGCCTACTTTTATGTTTGTACCCTACTTACTGCATAAAAAACACTTGCATGTTAAAAACAAAACAAAACCAAAATCAAAACCAAAAACAAAATTTCAAACAAAAATACCTCACAACATTTCAAAATATAAAATAACTCAAAATTTAATCACAAACATCACAAAAAATACAACAACAAATAAATTAAAACGTCTCTATTGGAAGATCGGGAACCCTCGGAGGAGGTAACCTACGTTTGCTAACGAGGTTTCCCACAGTCTAAATGAAATTATGGAACTCATTTAGTTGAGTTTAGTAAATTCATTTGGACTAAGTGATTCCAATAGAAAATAGTGGTGNNATGACCTAAAAAAAACTTGAACTCTGCTACAACGAGGAGCTTGGAGCTTACATGGTGGGCNTATTGCTACTGTACTTAGTAGCAGACCTTCTGGAATTCTTTTGAGTACTGTGAAAGTTAATCCAAAAGACCAAAATAAAGAGCAAATTAAAGCTATTCAATTACGAAATGGAAAAGAAGTTGAAACAAGAATCCAAAGAGAAATTGAAGTTGATGAAGAGAAGGAAGAAATGGAAAATGTTCAATATGAAAATGAACAGACACAGGTTCCCTTAGAAAAACCATTTCCTCTGTTTCCTCAAAGACTAAAGTAGAAAAATAAAGATAAATAATTTATAAAATTTTTGGAAATCCTTAAGAAATTAAAGATAATTATTCTTTTTGTTGAAACTTTGGAATAAATGCCAAGTTATGTAAAATTTATGAATGATGTATTAAATAAGAAAAGGAAGTTTACAGCTCATGAGACCGTTGCACTCAGTGAAGAGTATAGTGCTATTATTCAGAAAAAGCTTCCTGAAAAATTAAAAGATCCTGGTAGTTTTACTGTACCTTGTGAAATTGGTGAAAAGTTTTATGGAAAAATTTTATGTGATTTAGGAGCGAGTATCAATCTTATACCCTTAACAATCTTTAAACATTTAGATTTAGGAGAAATTTTTAGTACCACTGTTACTCTTTGGTTAGCTGACCGATCAATAAATTATCTAAAAGGAGTTATAAAGGATGTACTAGTAAAAGTGAATAAATTTATTTTCCATTTAGACTTTAGAGTATTGGATATGGAGGAAGATAAAGAGATTCCTATTTTTTTAGGGAGACCATTTCATGCGACAGGAAGAGCTGTAATAGATGTGCAAAAAGGAGAATTAATACTGAGAGTTAATGATCAAGAAGTAAAATTTAATATAAAAAAAACTATGAAATATCCATCAATAGAAAAAGATAATGAATGTTTCAAGATGGTAGTACCTGATTATCTGAGTAATGAACATTTTTAGAATGAGTACGAAAATAAATTAAAGCAAGGAGAAATTTTTGAAAATGTAGATGAAATAAAAGGAGAAGATTTGTATTATATTCAAGGCAAATTTGAAACGTTAGACTTGTTGGAAAACGATAGTAAAAATCTTATTCCTTCAAGTATTAAACCACCTGAACTTGAATTGAGGATATTAACTACCCATTTAAAGTAGGTATTTTTAGGTGAGTCATCTACAATGCCTGTTATTATCTCTTATGAGTTAACTGAAATTCAAGAACAAATATTGATAGAAATGTTGAACAAATATAAAAAGGCTTTTGGATGGACCTCAGCAGATATTAAAGGAATTTTTCCTTCAATTTGCATGCACAAAATTTTTTTAGATGAACAATATGAACCTAAAACTGATCCTTAGAGAAGATTAAACCTAAAAATGAAAGAAGTTGTTAAAAAAGAGATTTTAAAATGGTTAAATGCTGGAATTATATATCCTATTTCATATAGTGCTTAAGTACGCCCAATTCACTGTGTTCCGAAGAAAGGAGGAGTGACTGTTGATGAAAATGAGAAAAATGAATTAATATCAATAAGATAAGTTATTGGTTGCCGAATTTGTATAGATGATAGAAAATTAAATTTGGCCACCAAAAAATATCACTTCCTTTACCCTTTCTAGACCAAATATTGGAAAGATTGGTTAGGGATAAATATTATTACTTTTTAGATGGATACACTGGTTATCACCAAATTCTAATTGCTCTAGAGGATGAAGAGAAAATAACATTTACAAGACAATATGGATCATTTTTTTTGTAGAATGTCATTTGGACTATGCGATGCACCTGCAACATTTCAAAGATGCATGATGTCAATTTTTGACAATTTTATAGAACTTGGAATGGAAATGTTTATGGATGATTTTTCTATATTTGGAACTTCGTTTGAGTTATGTCTTAATAATTTAGAAAAAGTTCTGGATGTATGTGAAAAAGTCAACCTAGTATTAAATTGGGAAAAATATCAATTTATGGTTGTAGGAGGTATTGTGCTTGGGCATAAAATTTTTTAAAAAAGCATGAAGGTAGATCTTGTAAAAATCTTAGTTATTGAAAAATTAACACCACCTACTAATGTTAAAGGAGAGAGAAGTTTTCTAGGACATGCTAGTTATTACAGGGGCTACATAAAATATTTTTTAAAAATAACTAAGCCATTATGCAAATTTTAGAAAAAGATAAGAAATTTGATTTTGATGAGGAATGCATAAAAGAATTTGAATTATTACAGAAAAAAATGAGTCACTACACCTATAATAGTCCCACCTGACTGGGAAAAACCATTTGAAATAATGTGCGATGCTTGTGATTATGCTATTGGGGCTGTATTAGAATAAAGACATGACAAAGTTTTTAAAGTTATATATTATGCTAGTAAGACTCTAAATGATGCTCAAATTAATTATACTACTATTGAAAGAGAGGTATTAGCTATTTTTATGCCTTTGATAAATTTAGACCTTATTTAATTGGAACTAGATGTATAGTGCATAAAAAAAATTCTTCTATTAAATACTTAATGCAAAAGATGGATGTTAAACCAAGATTAATTAGATGAACACTTCTATTGAAACAGTTTGATTTTACCGTGATTAATAGAAAGGGAAATGATAATTAATAGGTGATCATTTTTCTAGGATAGAAATAGAAATATTAACTAATTTTGCAGACGAAATTTTAGAAAATTTCCCTGATGAACATTTATCTAGTATTGATGAAATGGATGTAACGTGGTGTACTGATATAATGAATTATATTGTATGTGGCATTTTACCACCTGATATGAAAAATCCACATTTTAAAAAAAATTATATATGATTCAAAAAACTATTTTTGTGATGACCCATATTTATATAAACAATGTAAAGATCTAATTGTAAAAGATGTGTGCCTTATGAAGAAACTCAACAAATAATAGAAAGATGCCATGATTTTGAATTTGGAGGACATTTTAGAACAGATAGAACTGCATCTAAGATTTTGCAAGCTAGATTTTATTGGCATACCATTTTTAATGATATTAATTAATATATTAAAATGTGCGATAAATGTCAATGGGTAGGAAACATTTCTAGAGGAAATGAAATGCCTCTAAATTACACATTGGAAGTTGAAATTTTTTATGTGTGGGGATTAGATTTTATGGGACCATTTATGCCTTCATTTGGAAACTTATATATATTACTTGCTGAAGTATTTCTAAATTTTTATGGGACCATTTATACCATGCCCATATGTAATGCTCGAAGAGTTTCTAAATTTTTATTTAAAAATATTTTTACAAGATATGGAATGTTGAGAGTAATTATTACTGATTGAGGATCACATTTTAGGAATAATTGAATCAAAAAATTAATTAAGAAATATGATATTATGCATAGATTCTCTGCTACTTACCATCCTCAGACTAGGGGTCTAGCAGAGATATCATATCGTGAAATTAAACATATTTTAGAAAAAGCTGTAAATCTTTATAAATTGGATTTGTTTGCTAGACTAGATTTTACATTATGGGCAAATGGAACTGCTTATAAGACTCCTATAGGAATGTCCCTATACAGACTAATAATTGGAAAAACATGCCACTTACCAGTAGAATTAGAGCATAAAGCATTTTGGGTTATTAAGGAATTTAATTTTAATCTAAAAGATGCTGGTGAGAATGTTTTGCAACTCAATGAACTTGAGGAGATTAGAAATGAAGCATATGATAATGCGAAAATCTATATTTTTGCAACTCAATGAACTTGAGGAAATGAGAAACGAAGCATATGATAATGCAAAAATCTATAAAGAAAAAATGAAAATATGGCATGATCGGAAGATTATTAAGAAGAAATTTGAACCTCGACAAGATGTTCTATTATATAATACAAGATTGAGACTGTTTCCAGAAAAACAAAAATTTAGATGTTTAGGACCATTTAAAGTGATTAAAGTCTATTATTATGTGTTGACCTCAATTTTGGTTGAGGTTTAGTTTCTCTTCTTTAATAACTTAGGGTCTAGCCATAAGACTTTTCTTGTTGACTATTCCTAGAAAACTAGACATGGAACCCTCACCACTAGAAATTCCAAACCCTTCTTCACTCAACTTAAAGTTTCACATATTGCCTCAACCTCTAAATACTTAGTAGGTGGGGTCACTATGGGGGATACTCAAGATGAGCCACCCTTCTAACCTCTAGCACTTAGTAGGTGGGGTCACTATGGGGGAACTCAAGATGAGCCACCCTTAGGTCAACCTCTAAATACTTAGTAGGTGGGGTCACTGTGGGGGAAACTCTAGATGAGTCACCCTTAGGATTGCTAGACCTTCTCTAAATACTTAGTAGGTGGGGTCACTGTGGGGGAAACTCAAGATGAGTCACCGTTAGGATTGCCTAAACACGTAGGTAGGTGACGTTATTGTGGGGGAACCTCAAGATGAGTCACCCTTAAGAATGTTGGACCTTAAGGTTAACCCTGAATGTTGGTTTGGAGCTAAGGCACTCACTACACTCATCTACACTCACTACATTTATCTACACTCATCTACACTCATCTACACTCACATTCACTCACAACCCTGAACTCAAATTTCGAGCCTAGATCCCTTGATCTTTTGGGATACTCATGTAGATGGTCCCCTAAACCTACTAGCCGTAGGGTTATGGTTTAGCTAAGACCACTATGTAGAGGACCCAAAATGGGGTTTCCATTGGTCCATGGCTTATTGGTGATGTTTGGTACCTCAAATCTACCAAAATACCCAGCTTAGCCTTTTACCAATAAAACACCCTCAAATTACCAAAATACCCCTCCATAGCTCAAAATTCCAAAAATTCCCAGAAAATTTAATTAAATCTCAAATATTTCTAATTTCATTTCTCTCAACTACCAAATGACCCAACTTGGCCAATTTGACCATCTTTAACCAAAATCCCGAAATTGCCCTTTAAAGACCCAAATTTCCCCAAATCCATCTCAAATGTCCATCAATTTGATCTTAATTGACCCAAATTCCAATCCTAAACTCAAACTAACTTTTGATATGACAAAAATAAACCAAATCCAAGCTCATTTGGTCCATGATTTGAGCCCAATTTTGATTTGGGTCAAAACCCACCCCAATTTTGACCATATTACTTAATCTCACCAAATTGAACCCATAGCCTAGTCAATTGGCCTCAATTAATGTTGCAAAATATTTATTACATTCCTATACATCAAAATCAACCATCAATTGGCATTGGTGAAGCCTCAAATCCATTTTATTTTGGCCTAAATCCAAAATTCCCAAATTTAGCCCGAAATTGGCTAAGTCCCTAAATTTCACCCAATTGATTGCCTTAACCTCCAAATTGGCATCCAATTCATGTTGGAAACTCTTCATGAGGTCCCTATTGACCAATTAAAATAATCAATTTGGACTTAGCCCAAGGCTAACCCAAGCTAGACCCAAGCCTAGCCCAACATGACCAAATTGATTAAAGTTCAAAATTCCTTCAAATTGACCCTTCAATTGAACTCAAAAACACTTCCATCCTTCACCAAAGTTGTTCCTTATGATCATATACACCAAATGCAAAAATTATTTGGGTCAATTGACATGGATAACCTAGACTAAACCCAAGTTTTATTAATTTGCACCCACTTGACCCATACACTAAATGTGACTTAACCACCTTAAAGCCACCAAATTAACTCCACCATAGCCATTAGTTGGACTTAGTGACCGATACAAACACCATGAAATCACCTAAATCAAGCCATGGACCAAAATCCCCCCAAATTAAGGGATCTTATTTACAAAAATGCACATGCTTAAGATATCTTTGCCAAATCGAAACGCATTTGCATTAAATTGCTGTGATGGATTCCTCTGGGTTCCTTGAGCTCCTACCACCTCCCCCTGGCTGACTAGCCAGCCAAGTGGCCAGAAAAGCCCAAAACGGAGAGCCACCCCCATGGCACCTCACCCAAATAAAACCTAGAGGCCAGCTCATCCAAATCAAACTATGGAGCTCCTTTGCCCTCCACCTAAGCACCACAATGCACCCAAACTTATGCCCTGAAGCCACCCCTTGGCCATTTTTATAAAAAATCACCTCCCACGGCCATGGTAGGTGTGCTAAAATTTCCTTTGAGAGGCCTCCCCAAACTTCATGCAGAGCTTCCCTAAGATTCCTTCAGTGCATTCTAACCATTTTACCTCACTCAACCCTGTTGTCGGAGCTCAATTTTAAGCGTGAAACCTTGTCAGAAACTAGGACAGAACCCAATACACCTCCACACTCCACTAACATTCAATTGCTTGTGCCCACACTTTCACAAGAGTGAAAAAAGCCAAAGCCCCATCAAATCCCCCTTCCACAGAGCCTCTACCATAGCTCTAGACCAACACCTGAAATCGAGCTTGGTCGAATTCATAACTAGACCTTACACCAAGGCCACGGACTCAATCCCTAGTCTCCTTGGACCCCAACGAACGTGCCGAGCACCTCTGATTTAAGCCTCCCTTATCAGAGTAAAGGTATAAAACTTCTCCTTCTCCAGAGCTTATTTTGATTTTCCATTTAATTAAGCTTGATTTCATGGCATCTTAACCGTATGGATGTGTTCGTCTCGCTTAGACAAGTCCATAGGATCAAACCCGAGGTGATTTGGTTCAATCTAGATTGAGATCTTAAGGTTTTAGTGTGGACGGGCACGGGATCATCCTATCGAGGACGATGATGGGGAGCCGTCCGATCGAGCGTGTATTAAATGGATGGAGGAGATTGCGCCGGATAGCACTTCGGGACATGAATAGCGGGCCGAGTCGGCAAGCTACGTGGGCAGCGGCGTCTAACCAGAGCGCGCCATGCATGCTTTCGGAGCCGTCGTAGGTTGAGGTGGCACGCGCGGTTTAAATAGAAAAATAGGGGTATTTTCTTATTATTAATCGCCAAAACTTCAAAAATACATAACTTTGTGTAGAAAAATCACAAAAATAAAATAAAAATACCTTCTTGCTCAGTGAACAGAGGAAAATAATGTGGAATAATTTTCAAGTCCATTTGATGCATAAAATATTTTTTAATTAATAAAACACTCTTTGAAATCATTTGATTCTCCATGCATATTGACACATCACATTGGCTTGAAATTCTGACATGTTGTAGCCTCTGTCACGGAAAGTATTCTATGATTTTTTCAAAGTCAGAGAAGGTTCCTATACAGAGACCCATATTTTTCAAGTTATTTCACATCATTTCCTTAAAATAATCTTGGAAATTAGCATATTGGTTATTAAATCCCAAGAAAATTTTGGAAGGTCCACCATGACCAGAGAATTTCATGGGACAAGTCATTTAAAACAGCCTTAAATTTTCCAAATACTAAATCACTAAGATAATTAATTTTGGAAAATACAAACTTTTAAATGACTTGATTTTTGATCTCTACAGTGATTTATGATCCAGAGAACTCATCATAAAAGTTTCAAAATATTTTGAGTTAATTTGATAACATAAAATGANTTTATAAGTTCTTTGAACTTAGAGAGATTTTCTAAAAATATAAAACTTAATTTTACCACTTACAATATCTTATTTTTATTAAATAACCTAGAACTTAAAATAATTCTAATAAATCACAGGGAATTCAAAAAATTGTGAAATTTGGTCCAAGGGCTTCTCTGATCTAGGTCTACCTCCAATAAAAATTTCAAGGGATTGTAACTTACCTTGGTCAATTTAGAAATTTTCTTTGAAAAATCCTATTTTTGCATTAAAATAATTATATAAATTAAATTAAATTTTGTACATTTTCTCCTCTGATGTCTCAATTAACCCATGAATGAGGTAGGATAAAAATTTCATTGAGAAATCACATTTTCTCCTCTGATGTCTTAATTGACCCATGAATGAGGTAGGATAAAAATTTCAAAGTTCAAATCCTATTCTTGCATTAAAATAATTATATAAATTAAATTAAATTTTGAAAAATCACATTTAAGAATCCTATTTTTGCATGAAAATAATTATATAAATTAAATTAAATTTTGAAAAATCACATTTTTTCCTCTAATGTCTCAATTGACCCATGAATGAGGTAGGATAAAAACTTCAAAGTTATTTGAATTGAATTTGACGAATTATGAGCTGTTAGAGCCTTATGGGCAAATGTGTAATTTTGGAAATTTTGCCTTAATTAACATTTAGGCTTAATTCATGAGGGGAATGGGTAACCTCTGATCTTAATCAATTTATTTGATGTTTGAAACACAAAGAGATAAGTGGTAGAAACCAGTCTCACTTTCCTAATTAAGATTAATAAATTTCTAAATTATTAAAATTTGGAAGTTTATTAAAATTAAATGATCTTGGACTTAGGGGTATGACTTTTGAAGCCAATAACTAATCAATGTAATACCCCTATCTTGATTTTCAAATAGAGTCCAAATCATGAATCATGACCACCTAAGGCTTAACCTTTTTCAAAACTAATTAAGACACTCACCTAGGTCTTAAGGGCTTAGTGGTGACTTAAGCTAAATCAAAATTGACTAAATGAGGATTAGAGAAATAAACATAATTATATCAAACCTCCTTGAAACACCACTAAGCCCAATTAGGTTTAAAAATTTGGCTAAGTATTCAAATTACACTAACTTGCCTCTTTAAGGGTCTTCACCCACATAATCTTCAAATTAAATGATAAGTGATGATTGCCCTATTCTTAGGGGTAATTGAGACATCAATGTTCACTGAGTAATAAGGGTAATTACAGGATGAACCATTAAGCAACATAAGAATTTTAAATGGACTCGAGGCTTTTCACCAGTTTGTAAGAGGGAGGCATGGACCTGCTTCCCACTCCTAACTTATTAGATACCTCAGAGGCCAATTAAACTTAATATTCTTCGCTCAATGAAATCAACCTTAATTAAACTTTTAAGGACTCACCAAGATATGACGTAGGGTTAGGAAGATTACCAAAATTTTACCTTTCCTACTTTTCATAAACTACCTTAACATGCATTTTAAGTTTCAGGTGGTGGAACGAGAAGACTCGCCAGGTAGTTTTCAGCATTGTCTTTCTTGTACTTTCGTACTGTACTTTTATACCTGAAGATTTGCATGCTAAACAACGATGTCACCCTGCATGAAAACTAAAACTATCAGGATAGCCACATAACCAAAACCATAACCCGAAACCAAAACTAAAATCAACCAAGATAAAATTAACCGCCACAACATTCAAAATATAAAACAACTCCAATTTTAATCACAAACATCACACAAAAACCACAACTTCAACTTAATTAAGATGTCTCTATCGGATAGAGAATTCCTCAGAGGAGGTAACGTACGGTTGCTAACGAGGCTTCCCACGATTTAAATGAAATTATAGAACTCATTAAGTTGGGTTTAGTAAGTTCATTTGGGCTAAGTGAATCCAATAGGAAATAATGATGCCAGAACAAGGGAACCATCGGATCCTAACCGGTGTCGCTCTAATAAACTTTAATATGCCCTCATAAAATTTAAAGAACTTCAACCATAGGGCCACTTGATTTGATGTTATAACTTAACACAATAGATAACTCAAACTTGTCGCGGCAAGAACCTTAGAGCTAGCATGGTGGGGAGCACGGCCATCTTCAATAGTAAAACCTATCTTCCCCAACTAAACCAATCTTCCTTCCTTAGACTTTAACAACAAAGCCATAAGACTTCTAGGTTGCTTGCTTATGCAACGTAAATCCTCACTTTATCTTTAGGCCTTTGCATAGCCCTACTATACAATATAAGCCCTAACTCCTCTTAGGATTCCGAGGTTGTCATTTGTCACGACCTAAACCCTCACATCTTCCAGGCTATTTGTGTGATCATGTCACAAAAATGTAAGCCCTAACTAATAAAATTGGTAGGATGAAACACCTAAATATTTCTCCTCAAAACTGAAGCCAAACATTAGGATAGCTTGGGAAGTCACCGAGGTTCTCCTCTGGATCAATGACATCCCCTAGTTCTTCTTCCTTTGGATTCTACAATAAATGTTCCAAATTTGAATTAATCCCCTTTCACACCTGTACATCCAATTTCATTGAAGAGTCCCACCTTTTGAGATTCCTTGAAGATAATTTTTTTTATTTTTATCGAGAGTCTTCTTAAGTGACTTTGGTCATTTAAGATACAATTAACTATAGGGGCTTGCCCTTATAGTAAGCATGTTCAAACCCAGCTTAATATAAAGTCTATTTAATCCTTTATATTAAATAGGGGAACTTGTCGGCAAATACAAAGGTTTCGCAAACCAAATGGACGTCATACTTTCCTTAGTTTATTTGATCAAGCCTCATCCTCAAGTCTTGTGTTTATCCTGATGTCATACTTTCCTTAGTTTATTTGATCGAGTCTCATCCTCAAGTCTTGTGTTTATCCTTTGGGATAGATACAGGATTTGTGGTATAGCGCCCTTTCATTTTAAACTATGAGAAATATGGGGTCAGTTTGATTTCACACTTCAGTGTTCTTCCGAAGCGGGCGACGGGATTTCAATTCCAGCGACCGACAGCTTCTTACGGGCAACCCCACAAAACAACCCGAAGTAACACCGACAGCTTCTGGCGACTCCGCTGGGGAAAGATGTTAAAATTACCTTTAAATTAAGACCCGCCCGGTCTACATATTAACCTTTATATTCAGTGCTCGCACTAAAAAATTACGAGGTTTTCAGCCATATAGCTAACCATAAAACATTTTGTTTTAAAGCCCGTTGCGATGGCTTACCCAACACTGACCTTTTCCTGCAACCTGCCAACGGACCGCAACGCCCGTAATGTCACTCCCACCATCAAGTTTGGAGCTGGATTTGAAGACCTCGAGGTTATCCTCGAAAAATCCCCGTTCGTGGTAATGAAGATTACTGCCCCGGAAGTTCAAGAGCCATCTGCAGAATTCAATTTGAACTGCCTTCAAGACTTCCCTACCTGCAAGAAGGCTAAAGTTGTTGTCGGCATGACACTCACCAAACATGCTATCCCCACTGCTGCTAAGGGGAAGGAAGTGATGATTGTCGAAGATTTGACTAAAGGATTAACTGTTCCGCTACCCATGTTTGAAATCTGGTCAAGCTCAAGGACTGTACCACTGAACCGAACTCAAAGGAGGAACCGGAATAGATGAGTTCGGAGGGCCATCAAAGCCCAGACTCCTGAGAACACACCTGACGAGGAGGAGCCTCTTCAAGTTGAAAAGGTATTACCAGAAATTTACCCACTTCTACGAGGGATTAGATTCCATCTTCTGACAGATACTGATGGATATGAGAGTATCGGGAAGATTGCTGTCGCATTTCCACCACCTCATTGACATAGTGAAAAGGGAAAGAAATTTAGCCCCATCACCCGAGTTAGTGCAGTCTTCAGAAGGCTTGCTGTTAAAGAAGGATGTTCTGTTATTACTTAAAAGAGTGGGACCTGCAATTTCCCTTAATATGAAGAATGAAATTTTGAAGGATATTAAGTTCGCTAGAAAATCTCATAGGTCGACTATAAAGTCACCTGCCCGTATTCCCGTCTGGCTCCGTTTGGGAATCCAAGTCGATACTGTTGTGGTCACCACCGATCATACCACCACCAGAACCACAGGTCGTCGGACGATTAAGTCAAGACTGGGTCCGAGAAGTTTACCCATTATTCGTGAAATCATAGAAAGAAAGACAAGACGATTACCTGACACTATAGTTGGTCTACACCACGAGGAGCATACCTTCCCTCGACATACCGATGTCTGTACTAAGACGTCCCATCCTGAGACATCATCGTAAAAGAAGAAGAAGGTATGAGTACCCAAGGTTGCTGCACCGATACAGTTCAGTGAGCCTACAGGACAGGAAGTAAAACCAGTGCCTGAAATATCTGACATCGTCGCGACAATAGCCAGCGAGATGGAGGAATAAGTTGAGGATTTCCATCAGGGTCCTCCAGATCTTAAAGAAATCAAGGAATCGATAATTGAAGAAAAAGTTGAGAAACCAGAATCGAGATTTCTGAGTTAGCTCAAGAACACGGAGTTTCCGTCAATAGTGACAATGAGGATTTTATTTCTAAGTTAGCTCGAGACCACGGAGTTTCCGTCAATAGTGACAGTGAGGATTTTGATTATAGTGATTACTTGGAGGAAGATTTCATGGATGTCCACGTGATTGAAACCAGAGCTACCACAATTGCGCGTGAGGCTCAACCTCACACTGAAGAGAATGTCGTAGATGAGATGAGCAAGTTATTCTAATGGAGAAAAGAATAGAGGAGATGACTGCAGCTATGACCGCCATGGCCACCATTCAGGGGCAATCACAAGCACCCTGATTGGCTTTTCTAGAGATTAATCAGCGAGAAATCATACACATCGCTGATGAAAGAAGGGAAGCTACTTCGACAGACAAAGAAGAACAACCAAAGAAGGATTCCCCATCAAGTGCCATGCAACAAAAAGAGTTCAAGCAAATGGTTGAACAAGTACGAGATGCCTTAGCCCAGTCCAAGGGCGGTGCGTCAATTTTAAAGGGTAGACCTTACCAGGAGGAGTTTGATGCCATGTCTTTCCCCAAGGGTTTTGTGACCCCAAACTTCAAGATATTTGATGGGACTGGATATCCCAGATAGCACATAACACTTTTTCGAGTCAATTGTGGCAACACAAGGAATAATGAAGCTCTACTCTCCCAGCAGTTCGTCAGCATCTTGTCAGGGATTGCTTTCGACTGGTACGCTGACTTGCCCAACAGGTTAGTTAAAACATTTTCTGAGTTGGAGCAGTTATTTGTGAAAAGATTTGCTGGGACGCAGCATCATGTGTCTATTGGAGAACTCATGATGGAGAAGCAGAAGTCTGGTGAAACCTTGACATACTATTTTTTGAGGTGGAAAAACCTTAGCATGAAATGTGAACCTCAGCTGCAGGAACATCAAGCGATTGAGATTCTACTCAAAAGCATTCATGGGCCAGTAGCTTTCATGCTTAGGGACCTTAAGGGACTCACCATCAAATCCTTTGAGAAGCTACTCAGTAAAGCCAGCAGTCTCCAAGAAGAAATGAAGCACATGGAACCACATGAAAAGGCTAAGGTGACCAGAGTGTTCGAAAAGAAATCAGGGGTTGAAGCACATGGAGCCACACGAAAAGGCTAAGGTGACCAGAGTATTCGAAAAGAAATCAGGGATAGTCGCAACTGTCGACAAAGCAAAGCAACCAATAAAGATATATGCAGAAGATCACTGTTAATCTTCGTCACAATACTCTCAGAAACAGAGCAGTCAATCTAACCAACGGCCATCTCAGGAGGGATCACCTGGAACAGCGGGTAAAAGAATATCCCTGTTAGAGCGACAGAAAGTTGTTTACTCCTTCAAAGATGAAGCTCTACCTAAAATATTTAAAAGCTTGATGAAGAAACCCGAATTCAAACTACCTGATCCAAAGAAACCCAAAGAGGTGGATAAGAAGAATGAACCAAATTATTGCCAGTACCATCGGTTGCTTGGGCACACTATAGACAAATGCTTCGTCTTTAAAGACTGGCTCGAGAAGAACCTCAAGGAACAAAATATAACAATCCCAAAAGAGTATCTGAGAGAACCTGAAAAAGGTTCCATAAACTTGATTTAGCTGAGTCAATCTCCCCAATTGATCCATATATCGGAATAGATGGATGGAGTACAACTTGGGATGAACTCAAGAAGGTCCTCAATCGGATACAGGATTCATGAACAAGCTTCTACAAATACCAAAGAAGAATGGAATGAGGTATGGAGCAGATCATCCAAGAAGATACTGAACAAGATCCAGTCTTACAAATATCAAAGAAGGATGGAATGAGGTATGGAGCAGATCATCCAAGAAGATACTGAACAAGCTACAGTCTGCATCAAAACAATCCTCCATTCAGAGACTGCAACATACTGAGCCCGAGATGAAGATTTCACTAGAAAATTCGTCATCATCAAGAACAAAGAATAAGAAAAAGAAAAGCGTCACTTCCAAGATTGTTAGCACAAGGAGTAGGATAGGGGCTGCCTCTACTAGATTGGTTCTCTCGAATTTGCGGTAGAAAATCCTCGAACCCTTGACTTTGTATGATTATCTTTTTGTCCCTCCGGGGTCTTATGAATATAATGGTTGTCGATTTCGGCTACGTTATGACTATTTCTGGTAATAACGTGACTGATTATAGCCAAGCTAGTTGCGATCTCGATCCCCAAAATGATCCTCAAATTGTGCTTGAGTCCGATGAACTTGTTGTCAAGTCTAAAGAAGACATCAACGATGTCGCTTACGACGACACCGATAACGAACAACCAACTCTCGAGTGTCATGGTGCACCACTCACCATCAACTAAGATCTTTCCGATGAAGAGGAAAAGACATCGGAAGATTCAACAATGATATCTCAAGAAGAAGAAATCACAGAAGTCAACTTAAGGAGCGGAAAGGTGTTACCACAAAGAACTACTCCAACAGACAAAGGAAAACAGATAATGACTCGAGAAGAGGTACACCCACCTCTGCCACTGGAAGAACCACATAATCAAGATAAAATCGGAGGATCATACAAAGTAGACTACAACGTGCTAGCTCATCTTAAGAAGTTGCCTGACCGACTAAGCATCTATGACGCTCTGATCCTGTCAAAGGAGATGAGAGAATCTCTGGTTACAGCTTTGCTAGATCCAGAAATTTGCTTAGCTCAGTTGGCTAGCACATCCTCAGATGAAGTTTGTTCATTGAAAGAAAAGTCAGAGATAACCTTCACAGATGAAGACTTGCTACTCGGTACCGCCGACCACAACCGTCCGCTCTACATCTCCGTCAACATTGGCAGATTTGTGTTATCCAGAGTTTTAGTGGATCCTGGAGCATCTCTTAACTTGATGAGTCTACGGGCGTTAGCATATTTGGACTTCAACGTTCAAGAGCTCATCCCCGATAATATGATGTTAAGAGGATTCAACTAAAAGGGAGAAAGAGCCCTTAGATCAACTTTATTACTTATGAAGGTCGGAGAACTCGTAACAACCATTAAATTACATATCATCAACGCAGAGACCTCTTTTAATGCTTTATTAGGTCGACCATGGATTCATGAGCACAATATGGTTCCATCATCTCTTCACCAGTGCATTAAATAACCACAAAGATGGTCAAGAAAATTACATCAAGGGAGACCTACAACCATTTTCAGTGCATGAAGTTGGTATCCATGAAGATGTAGCCTACTATGTGCCTCATCTACAACCATTTTAGTGCATGAAGTTGGTATCCATGAAGACACTGCCTGCTACGCGCCTCCAAAGAAGACTGTCTTCTCGCGCGAAGTTTTGACAAACAAATATAAAGATTCATAAGGATCACAAAAAAGAGGCCATACAAATCCGCTTCACCAACCTTCTACCACTCCCCTACATCTAGTTGGTGGAGGTTCTTCTAGTTCACGCACCCGAGGTCGACGCCGGGGACGCGGACAAGGAAAGATTAATTTAATTGTTGAACAGAATAGGCCAACTATTAACTTTGGTGATGAATACAGTTCTGAAGATGAGATAATGATGACAAAGCAGAAGAAGCCTCAGTACGAGATATCCTTATAAGATATAGAGAAGAATGAATATGAAACAATGTATGATTGGATAAACCACTATGTAGACACTATGACCCTCACTCTGATTCTCCCTCAAAAAGTCAAGAGTTTAGAGGTCAAGGAAGTCCGTAGTGTTGGTTCAAATCCGATCAAATTTTACCGCGCTTCTACCTCTATTGAGCTTGAAAAACATGTAAATTTGGATGTTGATTCTAATGAATTAATGGAAATGCCTTTTGTTTACTTCTCGCCTTGTGTTCAAAAGTTAATTCAACAGGGACACTTACCAAAACAACTATCTTTTGGTTACTTCTCGCCTTGTGTTCAAAAGTTAATTCAACAGGGACACTTACCAAAACACCTTGTGTTCAGAAGTTAATTTAACAAGGACACTTACCAAAACAAATGCCAAAAGATAAATTTCAACTTCTTAAAAAATTATGGAAAATTAATTCAACAGGTACACTTACCAAAACAAATGCCAAAAGATAAATTTCAACTTTTTGAAAACCTATGGAATGGTACCTGGACACTTACCAAAACAAATGCCAAAAGATAAATTTCAACTTTTTGAAAAATTATAGAATGGTAAAAGGAAACTTACCAAAACAAATGCCAAAAGATAAATTTCAACTTTTTGAAAAACTATGGAATGCTACGAAATTTACCAAAACAAATGCCAAAAGATAAATTTCAACTCTTTGAAAAATTATGGAATACTATACATTTACCAAAACAAATGCCAAAAGATAAATTTCAACACTTTGAAAAATTGTGGAATACTATTTACCAAAACAAATACCAAAAGATAAATTTCAACTCTTTGACAAATTGTGAATACTAAAAGACGAACTCCCAATTCAAAATAAGGTCTTGGATTTGGTACAATTGGACCAGTCGATGATTCTGAATTTTGCCTGGTTGTTACTAGTGAGTCAGAAAAAGACTTTCTCGATGTAGAGGATGGCTCTGCTGATCAACCAATAGAAGATGCTCCACCATAATTTGAGGAAGAAATTAAATCCACTATCAATGAATTAAAATAGATTAACCTTGGGACTGAAAAACGACCCCAACCTACATTTATAAGTTCTCTACTTGATGACGAAGAATCTGCAGAACTGGTCAAACTATTAGCACAATTCAAAGATTGCTTCGCATGGAGCTACAAAGAAATGCCAGGATTGTCAGCAGAAGTTGCAGTCCATAAACTTGGGGTGGACAAGAATGTAACCTCAGTAAAACAAGTTCCAAGGAGAATGCGCCTCGAGATAGAACAACAAGTCATCGCTGAGGTGAAGAAATTGATAGATGCCAACTTTGTTAAAGAAGTGCAGTGCCCCACGTGGTTTTAACCAATATTAACCTTGAAGATGTGAGGATTTAAGTCATGACAAATGACTACCTCAGAGTCCTAAGACGGGTTCGGGCTTAGATTATACAATATGGTTGTACAAAGGCCTAAGAGATGTGTTTGAGGATTTATGTTGCACTAGGCAAACAACCTCGAATTCCTATGGCTTTGTTGTTTNGGGTTTCGAGCTTAAAATTGAGCTCCGACAAAGGGAATGGGTGAGGGAAAATGGTTGGGATGCACTTAGGGGATCTTAGGGAAGCTCTGTGTGAAGTTTGGAGAGGCCTCTCTGAGAAAATTTCAGCACNATGGGTCCAAGTGAGTGCAAATGTCCATAACTTGGGTTTGGACTAGGTTAACCATGTCAATTGGCCCAAATAATTGTTGCATTTGGTGTAGATGATCATAAGGAACAACTTTGGTGAAGGTGGAAGTGTTTTTTGAGCCAATTGGAGGGTCAATTTGAGGGAATTTTGAACTTTAATTAATTTGGTCATGTGTTTTTGAGTTCAATTGAAGGGTCAATTTGAAGGAATTTTGAACTTTAATCAATTTGGGAAGAGGTTTTGAGCTCAATTGAAGGGTCAATTTGAGGGAATTTTGATTTTTAGTCAATTTGGTCATGATTTTGAGCTCAATTGGAGGGTCAATTTGAGGGAATTTTGAACTTTAATCAATTTGGTCATGTAGGCTAGGCTTGGGTCTAGCTTGGGTGGGTTAGCCTTGGGCTAAGTCTAAATTGATTGTTGTAAATGGTCAATAAGGACCTCATGAAGAGTTTCCAACATGAATCGGATGCCAATTTGGAGGTTAAGGCAATCAATTGGGTGAAATTTAGGGACTTAGCCAATTTTGGGCTAAATTTGGGAATTTTGGATTTAGGCCAAAATCAAATGGATTTGAGGCTTCACCAATGCCAATTGATGGTTGATTTTGATGCATAGGAATGTAATAAAGATTTTGCAACATTAATCGAGGCCAATTGACTTGGCTATGGGTTCAATTTGGTGAGATTAAGTCATATGGTCAAAATTGGGGTTTTGACCCAAATCAAAATTGGGCTCAAATCATGGACCAATTGAGCTTGGATTTGGTTTAGTTTGGTCATATCAGAAGTGAATTTGAGTTTAGGATTTGAATTGGGGTCAGTTAAGATAAAATTGATGGACATTTGAGTTGGATTTAGGGAAATTTGAGTCTTTAAAGGGCAATTTAGGGATTTTGGTTAAAGATGGTCAAATTAGCCAAATTGGGTCATGTGGTAGTTAAGAGAAATGCAATGGGGGAATATTTGGGATTTATTGGAATTTTCTGAAAATTTTTGGAAATTTTTGAATTTTGAGTGATGAAGGGGTATTTTGGTAATTTGGGGGTGTTTTAGGGGTAAAAGGCCAAGATGAGTATTTTGGTAGAGTTGAAGTNCAAGGATTTTGTAATATTAATTGAGGCCAATTGACTAAGCTATGGGTTCAATTGGGTGAGATCAGGTCTTATGGTCAATATTGGGGTTTTGACCCAAATCAAAATTGGGCTCCAATCATGGGTCAATTGAGCTTGGATTTGGTTTAGTTGGTCATAAAAAAAGTTAATTTGAGTTTGGGATTGTAATTGGGGTCAATTGAGATCAAATTGATGGACATTTGAGTTGAGTAAGGTGAATTTGAGTTTAAGATTGAAATTGGGGGATATTGGGATCAAATTGATGGACATTTAAAGTAAATTTGGGGAAATTGGGCCTTTAAAGGCAATTTGGGGGTTTTTAGTCAAAATGGTAAATTGATCAAATTGAATCCAATTGAGGAGTCCAAATGGGTTTTGGGAACATTTGGAGTGATTTTGGAGGTTTTGGGAANAGTTAAAGGTGGTCAAATTGGCCAAATTGGGCCATGTGGTAGTTGAAAGAAATGAAATTGAAAATATTTGGGGTTTATTGGAATTTTGTGGGAATTTTTGGAATTTTGGGATTTTGGGTCAAAGAGGGGTATTTTGGTAGAGTCGAGGTACCAATCATCACCAATAAGCGATGGACCAAATGAAACCCCATTTTGAGTCCTCTACATAGTGGTCTTAGCCAAACCATAGCCCTAGGTCTAGTAGGTTTAGGGGACCATCTACATGAGTATCCCAAAAGGTCAAGGGCTCTAGGCTAGAAATTTGAGTTTAGGGTTGTGAGTGATTGTGAGTGTATATGAGTTTAGTGAATGCCATAGCTCCAGACCAACACCCAGGGTCAACCCTAAGGTTTAGCAATCCTAAGGGTGACTCATCCTGAGCTTCCCCACAGTGACCCAACCTACTAAGTATTTAGAGGTTAGGACCAAACTGTGGAACTCCAAGTTGAGTAAAGAAGAGGGTAGAACTTCNAGGATCGAATGGAACTTGTGAGGAAATTGAGATGCTTGATGTTGTGGTATAATACCTTTGATATCCTTAAAGCCGGGGTCCACTGATCACTGAGAATGTCAAGGCATATCCTGCCATTGCCATCGATGTTTGGATGGAAAACTTTGGTTTTGAACGTGACCTAAACATATATATGTGCACATTCAAAAACCTACGTTATGTTTTGAAAATAAATAAATAAACAAATAATCAGAACCCAAGAAATATATTTATTAAAAATGTAAGACGTCAAAATAGTCTCCAAGCTATTTAGTTTTGATCATTTTAGTTTCATAATGTACATCGGTCTACATAAATCCTTAGTTTTAAATGACCTAGAAACTCAATTGATATGTTTCTAAACTTTTCGACTAAATCTTACACCCTGCAATAAGTTTGGGACCATTTTGTCACTTTACTCGTTATGAAAATTTATATATATATTGATGCATGCTAGAAAATTCGCAGCGGTAGAATAATGAATTATCGTTTTGGTGTTGTGCGAGAATCCAACACTCACACAGATGAAAGAGAAACAAGCAGTGATGACTTCATAAGTTTTTACGTGAAAAATCCATAAATGAAAAAACAACGGGGCCTAGCATAGTTGCAAAAATTCACTATTGATCGATGATTATAGGAATCCCTTGTTTAACAGACTGAAAAAAGTAATTATATTTTTCAGATTATAACGTCTGGTTGGCGGAGATTGATGGTGGTTAGTGATGGTCGATGACGATTAGCGGAGGTCAACGGAGATCAGCGAGCGAAGGTCGGCGGTGGTCGATAACAGTAGGCAGTGGTCGACGGAATTCGGTGGTGGTTGATGACAGTAGGCGGTGGTCGACATTGGTAGACGGTGGTCGATGATAATAGGCGGTGGGTGATGACAGTATGCAGTGGTCGACAACAGTAGACGTGTCGGCACTATTTTTGGTGTGGGGTTTGCCCGTAAGAAGCTGTCGGTCATCAGAATTGAAATCCCGTTGCNTCTCATATAAAGATCAGAACGTCCTTAATGACCTTCTGAATTATTCTGTCCAAGGATGATTGAACAGATGATCCTGAGGGTCAAAAGAGTTGACCATACTTTCCCAAACTAGAAATGGGTAAAGTATGCCAATAGAAGAAGGGGAATTTGGTCCAAGAGGGATATGAACAGATTACCGATATATGAAGATAATATTTTCTTGATTTTAATGGAGAGAAGCTGTCCCCAGCGGAAGTCCCAGAAGCATCGGTACTATTTTTTGTGTGGGGTTTGCCTGTAAGAAGCTGTCGGTCATCGAAATTGAAATCTCGTTGCCCGCTTCGGAAGNGATATTGCCCATGCAGTGGGAGTTGTAAGCAGATAGAAAAGTAATTCAAGAAATAGCTTGGAGGTGCAAGGCTATTTGGACCTTGCTGATATGTTGACTGAGGGTGTTACCCTTGAGAAACTGAAGTTGTGTACATCTTTAGTTAATTTTCTGTAGTGAATACAGAGCTTTGAGTTGCAGAGGTGGAGGATTTATGGTAGAGGATTCGTGTTTGAAGAAAAGGGCGACACCGCCAATGGAGGATATCAGTTTGAGGAAGGAGATGTGTCGGCACTATTTTTGGTGTGGGGTTTGCCCGTAAGAAGCTGTCGGTCATCGGAATTNAAGTTGAAATCAGCAGCGGGTTCTTGTATTTCTGGAGCAGCAACTTTTACAACAACAAAAGGAACCATCCCGAGGATGACTTAGAGATCTCCAAACCCCATTCCAAATTTGATAGTAGTAGCAACGTTGCGGGCTTCGCGGCTTGTTGGCAAGTTGTAGGTCAAAGTTAGCGTTGGGTGGGCCATTGCAACAAATTTACAAAAGAAAGTGTTGGGATTAATTATATGGCCAAAGTATTGTAGTTTTAGTGCGAACATTAAAACTAACAAAAGGTCTAAAGACCAGTTTTCAAAATTTTCAGAATTTAGTAGTGTTTAATTTTGCAAAATATTTTAGGACCCAGTGCGGGACCTACTTTATACAATGCCCCAATGGAACTAGTCCACCTATACACTTATTGGGGGTTCAACCTCATATAAAGATCAGATTGTCCTAAATTACTCTGTTCTAGGATTGTTGAACAGACGATCCTGAAGGTCAAAAGAGTTGACTTTACTTTCCCAAGACAGAAATGGGTAAAGTATGCCAACGGAAGAAAGGTAATCTTGATTCATCGCATTACCGATATATAAAGATCTTTTTTCCTTGATTTAAATGGAGAGAGAAGCAGTCCCCGGCAGAGTCGCCAGAAGCTGTCAGCACTATTTTTGGTGTGGGGTTTGCTCGTAAGAAGCTGTTGGTCATCGGAATTGAAATCCCGTTGCCCGCTTCGGAAGGACGCTTTAAAAATTTTTATATTTGAAAAAGATGAAGTCAAACTGACCCCATAATTTTCATAGTTTAAATGAAAGAGCGCTTTACCTCAANTATCCTCTTTTAACAAGTGGATTTTAACCTAAGTTCACCACTAAGTCCTTAAGACCTAAATGTATTAAGTGTGTGTATTGATTTTGATTATCAAGATTAATTAAATATCATTTGATTATAAAATAAGGGTATGAAATCATTGATTTTTCAAAATTATACCCCAAAATTCAAAAGTCATTTTATGTTAATGAAGTTTCCAAAATTTTGATAATTATGNAGGAATTATATTGCACTAGGAAAATGACCTCGATATCCTATGGCTTTGTTGTTTAAAGCTAAGGAAGGATGTGTTGTTGTAGACACTCTTGCTGTTGNCATTTTTGTTAAAGATGGTCAAATTGGCCAAATTGGGTCATGGGGTAGTTGAGAGAAATGAAATTAAGAATATTTGGAATTTATTGGGATTTTCTGGGAATTTTTGGAATTTTGAGCCTAAGAGGGGTATTTTGGTAAATAGGTGGTGTTTTAGGGGTAAAAGGCCAAGATAGGTATTTTGGTAGATTTGAGCTACCAATCATCACCAATAAGCCATGGACCAATGGAAACCCCATTTTGGGTCCTCTATGTAGTGGTTNCGTCTAGCTTGGGTTAGCCTTGGGCTAAGTCCAAAATGATTGTTGTAAATGGTTAATATGAACCTCATGAAGAGTTTTCAACATAAATTGGATGCCAATTTGGAGGTTAGGACAATAAATTGGGTGAAATTTGGGGACTTAGCGAATTTGGGGCTAAATTTGGGAATTTTGGATTTAGGCCAAAATCAANCTTTTAAAAAAAGATATCTTTATTTTACACCTTGGAAAAATATTCCAATGATTCATAAGTGTTTAGGAAGTAATTTAGAATATTTCCATGAGTTTAATATTTTTTATGATTTTTATGNTGCTCTAATACTTCATAATTTGTCAAATTCAATTCAAATGACTTTGGAATTTTTATCCTACCTCATTCATGGGTCAATTAAGACATCAGAGGAGAAAATGTTATTTTTCCAAAATTTAATTTAATTTATGTAACTAATTTAATGCAAAAATAGGATTTTTCAAAAAAAATTCCTAACTTGACCAAGGTAAACTCTAATCCCTTCAAATTTTTACTGGAGGTAGACCTATACTATGGAAGCCTTTAGACCAAATTTAATGATTGTTTGAATTCTTTGTGATTTATTAGAATTATTTCATGTTCTGGACTATTTAATAAAAATCAAATATTTTAGGTGGTCAAAATTAAGTTTTGTATTTTTTAAAAATCTCTTTAAGGTCAAAGAACTCAGAGGAGCAAACTTTATATTTTTTTAGATTTTAATTTAATTTATTGGAATTATTTTAGTGTAAACTCATTTTTTTAGCCTTTTAAAATTATTTTAAGCTTTAAAATTCAATATCTTTGTTTAGAAAATCAGGAAAAATATTCTAATCATTCCTAACTAATTAAGAACCAATTTAGAACATTTGCCATGAGTTTTATTATTTTTGTGATTTTAATGGATTTTTTAATTATTTAAATATTTAGAATAGGCTAAAAATCAAGTTTTTATTCTAAATATTTTTTGTTTTTTTATAACATATCCTCGATCACGGAGAACTAAAAAAACTAAGTTTCACAATTTTTTGAGTTATATTTTAATTTTTAAAAATCATTTAAATACCAAGAGTGGTATTTATCTTAAAAAATCAATTTAAGTTGTCAAGTGAACTCAAAATATTTTGAAATTTTTATGATAAGTTCACTGGATCATAAGTCATAGTGGAGATCAAAAATCAAGTCAGTTAGATGTTTAAAATTTTCAAAATTAATTATCTTAGTGATTTAGTGTTTGTAAAATTTAAGAAAATTTTAAATGTCATGACCCATGAAATTATTTCTGGTGGACCTTCCAAAATTTTCTTAGGATTTTATAATCAATATGCTAATTTCCAAGATTATCTCAAAAAAATAATGTGAAATAACTTGAGAAATATGGGTCTCTGTATAGGAAGCTTTTCTGACTTTGGAAAAATCAAAGAATACTTCCCCTGACAAAGACTATAACAAGTCAAGGTGATGTGCCATTATGCATGGAGAATCAAATGATTCAAAATAGTGTTTAATTAATTAAAAATAAAATATGCACCAAATGAACTTGAAATTTATTCCACATTGTTTTACTTTGTTCACTGAGCAAGAGGGTAATTTTATCTTATTTTTATGATTTTTCTACACAAAGTTATGAATTTTCTAAGTTAAGAGTATTTAAATAAATAAAAAAAGCCCTATTTATCTATTTAAACTGCACGTGCTACCTCAACCTACGACGGCTCCAAAGGCATGCATGGCGCGCTCTGGTTGGAAGCCGTTGTCCACGTAGCTTGCTTACTCGGCCCACTATTTATGACCTAAAGCGCTGTCCGGCTCGATCTCTTCCGACCATTTGATACACGCTCGATCGAACAGCTCCCCGTCATCGTCCCCGATAGAATGATCCCGTACCCGTCCACACTAAAACCTTAAGATCTCAGCCTGACTCAACCAATCGTGCCCGTCCAGACTAAAACCTTAAGATCTCGGCCTAGACTCAACCAAATCACTTCGGGTTTGATATCCACACTAAAACCTTAAGATCTCTGCCTAGACTCAACCAAATCACTTTGGGTTTGATCCTACGTTCACACTAAAACCTTAAGATCTCGGCCTAGACTCAACCAAATCACTTCGGGTTTGATCCTATGAATTCTTCTAAGTGAGACGAACATATCTATACGGTTAATAGGCCATGAAATTAAGCCATTATAATCGTCTAAGTGAGACGAACATATCTATACGGTTAATAAGCCATGAAATTAAGCCATTGTAAGTCTAATGGCCTAGACTCAACCAAATCACTTCGGGTTTGATCCTATGGACTCGTCTAAGCGAGACGAACATAATCTATACTGCTAAGGTACCATGAAATCAAGCTTAAGTAAATGAAGAATCAAAATAAGCTCAGGAGGAGGAGTTTTATACCTTTGCTCTGAGAAGGGAGCGGTTAAGATGACATGAAATCAAGCTTAAGTAAATGGAGAATCAAAATAAGCTCGGGAGGAGGAAATTAATATACCATGAAATCAAGCCTAAGTAAATGGAGAATCAAAATAAGCTCGGGAGGAGGAATTAATGTACCATGAAATCAAGCTTAAGTAAATGGAGAATCAAAAGAAGCTCGGGAGGAGGAGGAGTTTTTGAGGCCATAAAATCAAGCTTAAATAAATGGAGAATCAAAATAAGCTCGGGATAATGGGGAGTTTTATAGCCATGAAATTAAGCCATTGTAAATGGAGAGCTCGTAAAGGCTCGGGAGAGTGAGTGAGGGGTTTTGATCCTATGGACTCGTCTAAGTGAGACGAACATATCTATACGGTTAAGAGGCCATAAAAGTAAGCCATTACAAATGGAGAGCTTGTAAAGGCTCGGGAGAGTGAGTGAGGTTATACCTTTGCCAACTTAAGTAAATGGGGAATAAAAATAATCTCTGGGGAAGGATAAGTTTTATACCTTTGCTCCGAGAAGGGAGGCTTCAATCAGAGGTGCTCGACATGTTTGTTGTGGTCCAAGGAGGCTAGTGATTGTGTCCCTGGTCTTGATGTAAGGCCTAGGTATGAATTCGACCAAGCTCGATTTCAGGTGCTGGTCTAGAGCTATGGTAGATTCTTTGTGGAAGGGGGATTTGATGGGGTTTTAGCTTCTTTCACTTTTGTGAAGGTGTGGGTGAAGTTAATTTGAGTTTGGTGGACTGTGGAGATGTTTTGGGTTCTGTCCTGATTTCCGGCAAGGTTTCAAGCTCAAAATTGAGCTCCGGCAATGGGGATGGGTGAGGGAAAATGGTTGGAATGCACTGAGGGGATCTTAGGGATGCTCTATGTGAAGTTTGGAGAGGCCTCTCTAAGGAAATTTCAGCGCACCTACCATGGCCGTAGGAGGTGAGTTTTTATAGAAATGGCCATGGGGTGGCTCTCAGGGCATAAGTTTGGGTGCATTGTGGTGCTTANTAATGTTTTAAGGATTTTTCAATATTAAATGAGGCCAATTGAATAGGTTATGGGTTCACTTGGGTGAGATTAAGTCATATGGTCAAAATTGGGGGTTTTGACCCAAATCAAAATGTGCTTCAATTATGGACCAATTGAGCTTGGATTGGGTCTTATGGTCAATATTGGGGTTTTGACCCAAATCAAAATTGGGCTCCAATCATGGGTCAATTGAGCTTGGATTTGGTTTAAATTGGTCACATGTAACGTGAATTTGAGTTTAGGATTGAAATTGGGGGAGATTGGATCCAAATTGATGGACATTTAAAGTAAATTTGGGGAAATTGGGCCTTTAAAGGCAATTTGGGGGTTTTGGTCAAAATGGTCAAATTGGTCAAATTGAATCCAATTGATGGGTCCAAATGGGTTTTAGGAACATTTGGAATGATTTTAGAGGTTTTGGGAAAGTTTGGGGTGCCAAGGGTATTTTTGTAATTTTGGCAATTTAGGGTATAAAGAGTGGCCAAATTGACCAAATTGGGCCATGTGGTAGTTGAAAGAAATAAAATTAAAAATATTTTGGATTTATTGGGATTTTATGGTAATTTTGTGGGTTTTTTGGATTTCGGGTTAAAGAAAGGTCTTAAGGGCAGTTAGGTAATTTGGGGGTGTCTGGGGCAAAAGACCCAAGATTAGTATNACCATGTGGTAGTTGAAAGAAATAAAATTGAAAGTATTTGGGATTTATTGGGATTTTATGGGATTTTTGGATTTCGGGTTAAAGGAAGGTCTTAAGGGCAGTTAGGTAATTTGGGGGTGTTTGGGGCAAAAGACCCAAGATTAGTATTTCAAATAGAATTGGATAGCTATTCATTCTAAATGAACCATGGATCAATAAAACCCTCATTTTGAGATTTATGTATTGGTTTTAGCCAGGATATTGTGAGGATATTGTGTACCTTAACTCCAAACTAATATCCAGGGTCAATCCTAAGGCCAAGTAGTCCTATAGGAACTCTTCTTGAATTCTCTCATAATGATCTCACCTCAAGTGCTAGAGGTTAGGACCAATATGTGGAACTTCAAGTTGAGTAAAGAGAAGAGTTTTGAGGTTTATGCTAGAGGTTAAGACTAATATGTAGAACTTCAAGTTAAATAAAGGAGAAGAGTTTTGAATTTCTAATGGTGGGGGTACCTTTTCTAGTTTTCTAAGACTAATCAATAGGAAAATCCTATGGCTAGACCTAGGATACTAAAGAAATTTCTAGACCTCAACCAAAAGTGAGGTCAACAGTCTCGAAATGGAATTTAGGAGTGTTGCAGAAAAACTAACATACCCGTTTTCTCTTGTTTTCCAGTCGTCAGTTTCATTCGTTAAATATTGGTAAATTTCATTCATCTAGTTTCTCATTGGGACGAAATTGGAATAGTGACAGACATGAACATTCTCTATCATACATAATTTGTTGATCCACGCAGGAGTGAAAGTAATCCATCTTCCTCGCACATAAACAACTCCTTGGTTGATTCCATATAAATTTATATAGAATTCTATTACCACAGGAACCACCACGGTGGAGATAGTGTAGCACAACACTTCCCATCTTCACCGCACTATCGTTTCTTCAATTACCGTTGTGAGATTATTCAATCCGTGATTTATGAATCCTCGTTTCTTGATCAATCTTTCTTCGTCAATAACTTGTTGAAGATTCACTGCGCTTCCACACTAATAAACTTCCGCCGATTGAAAACTCACATTCTGGGATTATCAGGGGAATTGGATGCCATAGAAATGAAATTGGTGGAGTTTCACTTCGGTTTTGGAGGGAAAATATGAACTATAAATCAAATTTTTGAGTTTAGAAGACAATTCTTGCCCAAAAACTGCCATTCAAACCCAAGTAACCACCAATTCGCCGGTCTCGCCATCAGCGGGGTCGATGGCGCCGTCGGCGAGCCTCTATATTAATTTTTCCTAAACTCTCGGGAAAAACCTGCCGTTAACGCCCAAGGCAAAATTTTCACAGTTTCGCTCTGGTCCGAATGCGTTCCAATTTTCCTTCATGGATCCAATTTTTATGATGTTTCATGGGTAAATAAGAGTAGTAGAGCTTAAAACTACCACATAATAACAATAATTTCAAGTAAAAAACTACTATAATTGCGATAAAAGTAAAGATAAATATGGGTTGCCTCCCATAAAGCGCTTTAAAAACACTATAATTGCAATAAAAATAAAGATAACTATGGGTTGCCTCCCATAAAGCGCTTGCAACTACTATAATTGCGAATAAAGTAAAGATAAATATGGGTTGCCTCCCATAAAGCGCTTGGTTTGACGTCGTCAGCTCGACCTATTCAGGTGTCATTCAAGTTGACTGATCATTAAAACCTCTTTAAAATTTGGTTTTTTACCGTCATAATATGGTTTTAATCTGTGTTCATTTACTTTAAATCTATTTCCCGTCTTCTGATCTTTAATTTTGACAGCTTCGTAAGTATAAACTTGAGTCACAGTAAAGAGTCCTAATAAACGAGACTTCAATTTCACAGGAAATAACTTCAGCCTAGTGTTGTAAAGTAAAACTTCTTGTCTTGCTTCAAAGTTCTTATGGTTAATCTTTTGATCATGCCATAAATTTAATTTCTTCTTATAAATTCTGTTGTTATCATAAGACTCATTTCTTAATTCTTCCAATTCATTTAGTTGTAACAATCTCNAATCAAGTTGGTGGACATTTGAGTTGGATTTGGGGAAATTTGGGCCTTTAAATGGCAATTTGGGGATTTTGCTTAAAGATGGTCAAATTGGCCAAATTCGGTCATGTGGTAGTTAAGAAATATTAAATTGGGAATATTTAAGATTTATTGGGATTTTCTGGGAAGTTTTGGAATTTTTGGAATTTTGGATCCAAGAGGGTATTTTGGTAATTTGGGGGTGCTTTAGGGGTAAAAAGCCAAGATGAGTATTTTTGTAGATTTGAGGTACCAATCAACACCAATAAGCCATGGACCAAAGGAAACCCCATTTTGGATCCTCTACATAGTGGTCTTAGCCAAACCATAGCCTTAGGGCTAGTAGGTTTAGGGGACCATCTATGAGTATCCCAAAAGATCAAGGGACTAGGCTTAGAAGTTCTAGGTTTAGGGTAGTGAGTGATTGTGAGTGTAGATGAGTGTAGTGAGTGAATTAGACCTAGCCCTCCCTAGGGCTAGTAGGTTTAGGGGACCATCTACATGAGTATCCCAAAAGATCAAGGGATCTAGCTCTAGGGCTAGTAGGTTTAGGGGACCATCTACATGAGTATCCCAATCTATTAGAAATTTGGGTACAGATAAGTGTAGTGAGTGCCTTAGTGGGCTAGTAGGTTTAGGGGACCATCTACATGAGTATCCCAAAAGATCAAGGGATCTAGCTAAAAATTTGAGTTCAGGTTGTGAGTGATTGTGGGTGCAGATAAGTGTAGTGAGTGCCTTAGCTATGAGTTCAGGGCTGTGAGTGATTGTGGGTACAGATAAGTGTAGTGAGTTCCTTAGCTCCAGACCAACAACCAAGGTCAACCATAAGGTCCAGCAATCCTAAGGGTGACTCATCTTGAGTTTCCCAAATTGAGCCCCAAATTGGCTAAGTCCCCAAATTTCACCCAATTGATTGTCTTAACCTCCAAATTGGCATACAATTTGATGTTGAAAACTCTTCATGAGGTTCCTATTAACCATTTACAACAATCATTTTGGACTTAGCCCAAGGCTAACCCAAGCTAGACCCATGCCTAGCCCAACATGACCAAATTGGAATTCCTTCAAATTGACCCCCCAATTGAACTCAAAACCACTTCCATTTTTCACCAAAGTTGTTCCTTATGATCATCTACACGATTTTTATCAATCAATTGGGCCAATTTACATGGCTAACCTAGCCCAAACCCATGTTTTGGTCATTTGCACCCACTTGGACCCATACACTCAATTGGCATGGCTAACCTAGCCCAAACCCAAGTTTTGGTCATTTGCACCCACTTGGACCCATACACTAATGTGACCTGACCACCTTAAAGCCACCAAATTAACTCCACCACATCCATCAGTTGGACTTAGTGACCAGTCCAAACACCATGAAACCAGCTAAATCAAGCCATGGACCAAAGGTCCCCCATATTAAGGGATTTTATTTCCAAAAATGCACATGTCTTCAATGTCGGCCTTAACCGACAGATGTAGTCCTTAACCGACAACTCTACATCTCTATTAATATCAACAAATTTGTGTTGTCTAGAGTTTTAGTGGATACGTGAGTATCACTTAACTTAATGAGTCTACGGACATTGACATATTTGGATATTAAAGCTCAAGACCCAAGATCAGTCACCCTTAGGATTGCTGGACCTTAAGGTTGACCTTGGGTGTTGGTCTGGAGCTAAGGCACTCATCTATATCTATATACACCCACATTCACTCACAACCCTGAACTCAAATTTCTAGCCTAGATCCCTTGACCTTTTGTCACCCTTAGGATTGCTGCACCTTAGGGTTGACCTTGGGTGTTGGTCTGGAGCTAAGGCACTCACTACACTCATCTACACTATCCTTAGGGTTGACCTTGGGTGTTGGTCTGGAGCTAAGGCACTCACTACACTTATCTGCACTCTGCTGGATCTTAGGGTTGACCTTGGGTGTTGGTCTGGAGCTAAGGCACTCACTACACTAATCTGCACCCACAATCTACAACCCTGAACTCAAATTTCTAGCCTAGTTCCCTTGATCTTTTGGGATACTCATGTAGATGGTCGTGGGTGTTGGTCTGGAGCTAAGGCACTCACTACACTCATCTACACTCACAATCACTCACAACGATGAACTCAAATTTTTAGCCTAGATCTCTTGATCTTTTGGAATAGTCATGTAGATGGTCCCCCAACTCAAATTTCTAGCCTAGATCCCTTGATCTTTTGGGATACTCATGTAGATGGTCGCCTAAATTTTGGTCTGGAGCTAAGGCACTCACTACACTTATCTGCACCCACAATCACTCACAACCCTGAACTCAAATTTCTAGTCTAGAGCCCTTGATCTTTTGGGATACTCATGTAGATGGTCCCCTAAACCTTGAGCTAAGGCACTCACTACACTCATCTACACCCACATTCACTCACAACCCTGAACTCAAATTTTAGCCTAGATCCCTTGATCTTTTGGGATACTCATAAAGATGGTCCCCTAAACCTACTAGCCCAGGGATATGGTCTGGCTAGAACCACTACATAGAGGACCCAAAATGGGGTTTCCATTGGTCCAAGGCTACGGTTTGGCTAAGACCACTATGTAGAGGATCCAAAATGGGGTTTCCTTTGGTCCATGGCTTATTGGTGATGATTGGTACCTCAAATCTACCGAAATACTCATCTTGGCCTTTTACCCCTAAAGCACCCCCAAATTACCAAAATACCCCTCTTGGACCCAAAATTCCAAAAATTCCAAAAATTCCCAAAAAATCCAAATAGATCTTAAATATTCCCAATTTAGTTTTTCTTAACTACCACATGACCAAATTTGGCCAATTTGACCATCTTTAAACAAAATCCCCAAATTACCCTTTAAAGGCCCAAATTTCCCCAAATCCAACTCAAATGTCCACCAACATGATCTCAATTGACCCAAATTCCAATCCCAAACTCAAATTCACTTTTTATATGATCAAAATAAACTAAATCCAAGCTCAATTGGTCCATGATTTGAGCCCAATTTTGATTTGGGTCAAAACCCCAATTTTGACATGTGAACCTAATCTCACCAAATTGAACCCATAGCCTAGTAAATTGGCCTCAATTGATGTTGAAAAATCAAATCTCACCAAATTGAACCCATAGCCTAGTCAATTGGCCTCAATTAATGTTGAAAAATCTTCATCTGACCAAATTGAACCCATAGCCTAGTCAATTGGCCTCAATTAATGTTGCAAAATCTTTACAATTGGCCTCAATCGATGTTTAAAAATCTTGATAACATTCATATAAATCAAAATCAATCATCAATTGACCTTGATAAAGTTTCAAATCCATTTGATTTTGGCCTAAATCCAAAATTGACAAATTTAGCCCCATATTGGCTAAGTCCCTAAATTTCACTCAATTGATTGTCTTAACCTCTAAATTGGCATCCAATTGATGTTGAAAACTCTTCATGAGGTTCCTATTAACCATTTACAACAATCAATTTGGACTTAGCC
>JXCR01080404.1:178255-265424 GCA_002079205.1 Phalaenopsis hybrid cultivar
TCAATTGACCCAAATTCCAATCCCAAACTCAAATTCACTTTTTATATGACCAAAATAAACCAAATCCAAGCTCAATTGGTCCATGATTTGAGCCCAATTTTGATTTGGGTCAAAACCCCAATTTTGACCATATGGCCTAATCTCACCAAATTGAACCCATAGCCTAGTCAATTGGCCTCAATTGATGTTGAAAAATCTTGATAACATTCATATAAATCAAAATCAATCATCAATTGACCTTGATAAAGTTTCAAATCCATTTCATTTTGGCCTAAATCCAAAATTCCCAAATTTGAAAAGGTTGACATTGGTGAGGAGGATAAGTGGAATTTTGTGAGGTTTTGTGTAGAATATGAATTTTTTCTAGGATGTGAAGAGAATGTGCAGACAAGGATAGTCGTGTTGCACGAGCAAAGAGTAAGTGACCTTGAAATCGAGAACAACTCAACAGATTTATTTTCTTTTCTTGTTCTCTTTATCATATTTAATTATCAAAATATATTTTTAAAATTCAATTTTTTTGTTTGTTGATTGATTTTTTTTAATATTATTTTATTTTAAATTTTATTATTATCAAGATTTATTATTTTGTTTTCGTTAATTACAGTTTGGAGCCAACGTATGGTTCCATGACTTTTATCCATCGCACATAAGGGCAATTGAACAAACAGACAAAATTTGTGAAAGAGATTTCATTAATCTACTTCAACAGGTGTTACGGATTGAGTACAAGTCAAAGCCTCAAAAGGTACAATATGCTGAATGCATCAAAGTACATCTGAAAATATCTCATGTTGGGTACATATCGCAAGCTGAGCATATCTGATACATATATTATCATATCTTCTTATGTCAAAATGCAGTACAAAAAGGTATCTCTTGACTGTCCATCCTCGGTGGGGTGAGCTCCTGATCGAGCTCACCTACTAAGCCACTGTCCAGGATAGGAGTTCCTTTTGCATGTGTTAAAGGTGCAACCCTCTCATAGCACGTAAGGTTGTAGCTCTTCTAACTCCGGATCTAGTTGAAATCGATACGGCATTTTGCTACTATCCATCCTTCTAAAAGTTTCATAAGCCCTACAACATCGTACCCCTGGAATGCAGTGTTTGGGAAGGTCTATAAGGCATTTTGCTACTATCCATCCTTCTAAAAGTTACATAAGCCTTACAGCATCGTACCCCTAGAATGCAATGTTTGGGAAGGTCTGCTCCATTTCCTTTGAGAATCAGTACTAAGCCCATTGGTAGAGGAATTTTAGCGGATCCTCTGAACTCACCGGAACCAATGACATCTATTTCTTTCCCGAACAGGATGTTGCTCTTGTTCATGAAGAAGACCATGCAAAAAGGTCCACAAAATCATGATGGTCTATATGTGGGGAAATACAATTGCCTTCATCGTAGATATTGATGATGCATCTGTTAGGAATGCAGTCGACTAGAAGTATGATCCATCAAACCATCCTCTCGATCATTCACTTTATCATAGGAGATAACAGATCCACCTCATCATGTCTCAAAATCCCTGAGAGATTTTCTTGTCTATCTTTAGTGAAGTTGTAATAGCAGCCACATTGTTTGGTAATTCTGTCCTTTCCACGCATCCATTTCCGTAGTTCAAAATAGGTTCTTTCTGTCAGAAGGCATGCTCGACCCCTATCTCTTAGATCAAAGATGCAGTCAAGAATACTTCTTTCATCGCTTTCGGAGAAGACTCTGATGTACAGCTCCAAGCCTTCTAGTTTATTGAAGAATCTTCCCTGAACTTCTTCATAAAATTCAAATTTCCTTTTCTTTACTTTACTCATTTTGTAGAATTCTTCCATGGTGATGATTGGTAGCTATTGAGGAAGCTCCCTCATTTTAATATCAGCAGGAATCCATGTTGGTGTTGTCTCTATATGTAGCGGAATATATGATTCCCCCCTTAAAGTGATCAGTGATTGGCATTTCTTCGTTAAGTCCTTCATAACAGTTCATCTGGTATTCTCTCATCATTAACAGTGACTAGACCTCTAGTCGGTGCAGTTATCATAGATGGCATGCGACTAGTCCCTTCCATCGAATCATGCTGCACTATCATTTTCTTCTCCTTTAATGAGGGATCCTCCTTGGTGATGATTTTTATCAGTGACAATAGTCCTTTTTTCCTGACTGCTAACCACTTCTATTAGGGGACCCTCATAGTCCATGTCGACTTGACTGAAGTCCATGTTGAAGTCTATGATGCCACCCTATGGTGCCCTATCCTTGTTAAGTACAAGATTCCAATCATCTTTAAGAGAAAAAATCAGCCTCTGACCTGACATTTTTTCTATAGATGATAGAAAAACATGAGCGCACTGAAATATAGCAGGAACAAGAACAAAACAAAGTGTTATTAAATAAGATTTTATGTTATATTGGTGAGAAAATCATTTATTTATGTATATATTTTTTTAATTTACTAAAATATCAAACTTAAATGTAGAACGAAGAAAATTGAAGTATGTCACTTCAAAAATTTTTATTTTATTGAGGTTAATTTTATTACAAATTTTTTTTTGGATTCGTTCACAGACTTTTGGAAAAATAAATAACCCTTGAGCAATCAAAATTTCAAATTTTCAATTTAAGCAATGTTAAGTTGCATAGTATGTCTTCAAGTATCGTCCGTTGACTGGCAACATGGGTCATTCGCCTTGAAAATCCACCACCTGTAGGCTCCTCCTGTGTAGAACTTTTCTACGACAAATGATCCCTTCCATGTTAGCTCATATTTTCCACCTATCTTGCAACATACAAGAGTATGCCTTTTGAGAACAAGTACGAGATCACCAACTTTGAATGTCCTTTGGCAGACCAGTTTGTCATGAGCTTATACCATCCTCATCTGGTAAAGCTTTAGATGTTTTTGTGCTTCTAGTATTTTTCTATCAAGACTTTCCAATTCTTCAAGTCTGAGTTTTGCACTTTCTTTTGTTGTAAGTTGATTGGCGACAGTGACTCTGAGAGAAGGCGTCTGGACTTCTAGCAGTAGCATGGCCTCGGAGCGGTATACGAGCATGTCGGGTGTACATTGAGTGGGAGTCCTGAATGTTGTCCAGTAGACTGACAAGGCTTCTAAATGCCGATCTCTTTTATTTTGGTCTAGTATCTTCTTCAAAATCTGTGCCAGTGTCTTGTTGAAGGCCTCAACTAATCCATTTGATCTAGGATAGTAGATCGTAGAGTATCTTCAGTCTATCCCATGTTCGCTAATCCATTTGAGTAGATTGTTGATTCTTCTACTTTTGAAGTTGTCCCATTGTCGGAAATTATTCTGCGAGGAACTCCAAAATGCTAGATGACTTGGTTTCTGAAAAATTAAAGGATGTTCTATGTTGTGACCTCTTGTAATGGAATTGCCTTTGCCCATTTAGAGAAGTAATCTGTAGTGACAAGAAGAAATCTGTCCTTTAGAGGATGGAGGGTCCATTGGACCTACTATATCTGTGCCCCAACATTCAAATGGCCATAAAGCAACACTTGACTGTAGCACATTCGGAGGTTGGTGCAAAACCACCCTATGCACTTGGCACTGGTGACATCTTCTGGCTGTATCCATGCAGTCGGGCATCATTTCCGACCAATAATATTCGAGTCTCTTGATCTTCGTTTTCATCTTTGGCCCTAACTAGTGAGCACCACACAATCTGAAATGTACTTCTTTGACAGGATTTTTTGCTTGGTATAAAGTCTCAACGGCTTTCCCAAGATATGGGCTTCGAAAACAAGAGCTGTCATTAAATATAGCTTAATGTCCTTAAAGGTCCGGTGGCATTTCTCTTCTCAAAAAAATTTGATGTCCTTTTTAATTAATGCCGAGAAGGGTTGACACCTACCTGAGAGATTAGAAACAAAGCATCTTAGATATGTCAACTTCCTTTGGAAGGAACGTAGTTGTTTCAAGGTTTTGGGATGAGGTATTTTCAAGATAGTTTTAATCTTATCCGGGTCAATCTAAATCCCTCGATGATGAACAACGAATCCTAGAAATTTCTCGGAGGTAATGCCAAAGGCACACTTTCAGGAATTCATTATAAGGTCATGTCGTCGTAACTGTAAGAACACGATTCTCAAATCATACAAATGATGTATTTTTTGTTTACTTTTGATGACCAAATCATCCATGTATCATTCCACTTGGTTGTGAATTACATTATAAAAAGTCTTTCTCATAGCTCGTTGGCAAGTCGCTTCGGCGTTCTTCAACCCAAACGACATCACTGTGTAGCAGAAATATCTAATTGGCGTTCTGAATGTTGTAAGTGTCGCGTCCTCAGGAGACATCTTAATTTGATTGTACCCAGACGATCCCTCCATGAAGGAGAAAATTTCATGTGTCAAAGCGATATCCAACACCATTGCTGGTAATGGCAACCAAAATTTTTCCTTTGGACACGCTTTGTTCAAATCCTTGAAGTCGACACATACACAGATTTGTCCATTTTTCTTCTTAACAGGTACAATGTGAGCTAACCATGTGGGGTATTGCTCTTCTCTAACATTGTTAGCGTCTATTAATTTCTTCACCTTGGCAATGACTTGCTGCTCTATTTTGAGGCACATTTTTCTTAGAGCTTATTTTACTGGGGTCATATCTTTATCTACCCAGAGCTTATGAATTGCCACTTCTGTTGATAGTCTTGGCATTTCAACATAACTTAATACTAAGTAGTCTTTGAATTCTGTTAACAGTTTGATCAATTTTAAAGATTCTTCATCATAGAGTAGAGAACTTATTAACTTAGGTTGGGGCTGCTCCTCTGTCCCGAGGTTAATTTTCTTCAATTCATCAATAGTTGATTTGATTTTCTTCTCAAATTTTAGCAGAGTATTTTCTATTAGCTTATCAGTAGTGTCATCCTCCACATTATGAAAATTCTCTTCCGATCTGCTAGTAACAACCATGCAAAATTTTGAATCATCGATAGGTCCTGCTGTACCAAATCTGAGACCCTCTTTTGAGTTAGGAGTTTGACTTTTAATATTCCATAATTTTTCAAAAAGTTGTAACTTTTCTTTTGCCATTTGTTTTGGCAAATGTCCCTGTTGAATTAACTTCTGTACACAAGGTGAAAAGTAACCAAAAGGAAATTCTATTAATTCATTAGAATCCTCATCCAAATTTATATGACTTTTAAGATTAGAAGAAGTAGAAACACGATAAAGCTTGATCGGCTTCAAACCAATGCTAAGGACTTCCTTGACCTCTAAGCTCTCGACTTTTTAAGGAAGAATCGGAGTAAGGGTCATGGCGTTCACATAGTGGTTTATTCGATCATACATTGTCTCATACTCGCTTTTCTCTATATCTTGTAAAGATATCTCGTACTGAGGTTTCTTCTGTTTTGTCATCATTATTTCATATTCAAAACTTTCTTCATCATCAATGTTGATGGTCGGCCTAGTTCGTTCAGCAATTCATTTGGTTCTTCCTCGTCCATGTCCCAGGTCTCGACTTCGGATGCGCGAACTAAAAGAACCCACCAACTTGTCCCAAAAAAGTGGTGGAAGATTGCTAAAGTGAAGTTGAATGACCTCCTTTTGTGATTCTTCTGAAACTCCACTCTTATTTGTAACAATTTCATGAGAGAAGAAAATTTTCTTCGGAGGCGCGTAGTAGGCGGCATTTTCATGAATGCCAACTTCATGGACTGAAAGCGGTTGTAAATCTCCCTTGATGCACTATTCTTGTCCTTCCTTGTAGTACTTAATGTATTGGTGTAGAAACGACAAAATCATGTTGTGTTCTTGAATCCATGGTTGACCCAATAAAGCATTGAGAGAGGTCTATGTGTCAATGATATGAAAATTAGTGGTCGTTATGAAATCTCAAACTTTCATAAGTAATATAATTGATCGGAGGGCTCTCTCTCCCTTTTGATTGAATCCTCTTATCATCATTTATCGTTCTTAAGCTCCTGAGATTCAATGTCCAAATAGGCCAATGTTCGTAGACTCATCAAGTTGAGGGATGCTCCAGGATCTACCAAAACTCTGGACAACACCAATCTGCCAATGTTAACGGAGATATAGAGTGGACGATTATGGTCAATGGTACCGAGTAGCAGGTCATCATCTGTGAAGGTTACCTAATACTGTTCTTTCAATGTGCAAACTTCATCTGAGAATGTGATGGCTAACTGGGCAAAACAAATTTTTGGTTCAAGCAAAGCTATAAATAGAGACTCTCTCATCTCCTTCGACGAGATTAGAGCATCAAAGATGCTTAGTTTGGCCAGCAACTTCCTAAGGTGAGCTAGCACGTCGCAATCCACTTCGTATGATTCTCCAATTTTCTCTTGATTATGTTTTTCTTCCACTAGCGGAGGTGGAGGTAGCTCTTCTCGCATTACTATTTGCTTTTCTTTATCTGTCGGAGCTATTCTCAAGGGTAATACTCTCCCACTCTTTATGTTCACTTCTGTAATTTCTTCTTCCTGAGATATTTTTATCAAATCTTCTGGTGTTTCTTATATGTCGGAAAGATCTAAGTTGAGGGCAAGTAGTGCACCGTTGTGCACGAGGATTGGTTCCTCACTCCTGGCACTGTCATAATTGGTATTGTCGATGTCTCCTTTGGTCCTATTAGTTAGTTCATCAGACTCAAGTAAGAATTGAAGATCATTTTAGAAATCGAGATCGAAGTTATATTTATCATAATCAATTATGTTATCACAAAAAACAGTTAAAACTTAGCCGGAATCATAATCATTATATTCAAAAGACCTTAGACGGGCGAAAAGATAATCATACAAGGTCAGGGCTTTGAGGATTTTCTTCCTTGAATCTGAGACGACTAATCTAACAGAGGCAGCCACTATCCTACCCTTTGTGTTATCAGTCTTCATGGTGGTATTTTTCTTCTTCTTCTTCTTCTTTGATAATGACAGATCTTCTGGTAAAATCTTCATATCAAGGTTGGCAGGCTGAAGACTATGAACGGAAGCTTGCATTGAAGTGGATTGGATCTAGTTCAGCACCCTCTTGAGTTTATTCCAAGTCGTACTCCATCTATCTTTTCCTGTATATGGGTCAATCAGAGAGATTGGCTCAATCAAAATCATATTTATGGAACCTTTTTCAGGTTCTTTTAAATATTCTTTTGGGATCGTTATATTCTTTTCTTTAAGATTCCTCTCGAGCTAATCTTTAAAGATGAAACATTCCTCTATAGTGTGTTCGAGCAATCTGTGATACAGGTAATAATTTTGTTGATCTTTCTTGTCGAACTCTTCAGGTTTCTTTAGATCTGATAATCTGAATTCGGGCTTTTTCATTTTTCATTAGACTTCTAAAAATTTTTCGTACAGCTTCATCTTTGAAGGAATACACCACTTTCCTACTTTCTGCAATGGACATTTTCTTATTCTCCATTCAGTATGATCCTCCTTGAGGCAGTTGCTGGCTAGACTGGTCATATTGTCGTGTCTATTGTTGAGCATGCTGCGATGAAGACAAACATGAATTTTTTGCAAGTACCTTCATTGGTTGTTTTCCTTTATCAACCGTTCCCACTTTTCTAAACTTCTTTTAAAATACTATGTTCATCTTGGACTTCTCAGATTTCTCATGAGAATCCATATATTTGATTTCTTCTTGAAGATTGTTGGCTTTGCTGACTAGCTTCTCGAAGGATTTAATGGTGAGTCCCTTGAGCATGAAAGCCACTGGCCCATGGATGCTCTTAAGTAAAATCTCAATCGCATGTTCTTGTAGCTGAGGTTCACATTTCATGCTAAGGTTTCTTCACCTAAAAAATGTAGTCCACTAAAGTCTCGTTGGGCCTTTGCTTCTCTACTATGAGAACTCCAATAGACACTTGATGTTACAGTTTGGCAAATCTCTAAATGAAAAATTGTTCTAACTCGAAGAATGTCTTAACTGATCCGTTGGGTATTGTTGACCTCACTTTTGGTTGAGGTCTAGAAAACTTCTTTAGTAGCCTAGGTCTAGCCATAGGATTTCCTACTTACTAGTCTTAGAAAACTAGAAGAGGTACCCCACCATTAGAAATTCAAAACTCTTCTTTTTACGCTTGAAATTCCACATATTGACCTTAACCTCTAGCATTTAGTAGGTAAGATCATTGTGGGGGAATTTTGAGTTCCACATATTGATCTTAACCTCTAGCACTTAGTATGTGAGATCATTATGAGAGAACTCAAGAGGAGTTTCAACTTTCCTATTGACTAGTCTTAGAAAATTTGAAGAGGTACCCCACCATTAGAAATTCAAAACTCTTCTTTTTACTCAACTTGAAATTCCACATATCTTAACCTCTAGCATTTAGTAGGTAAGATCATTATAAGAGAATTCAAGAAGAATCCCCGGAGTACCCCCACCATTAGAAATTCAAAACTCTTCTTTCTACTCAACTTGAAATTCCACATATTGATCACCCCCACCATTAGAAATTCAAAACTTTTCTTTTTACTCAACTTGAAATTCCACATAATGATCTTTCATCATTAGAAACTCAAAACTCTTCTCTTTACTCAACTTGAAGTTCCACATATTGGTCCTAACCTTTAGCATTTGGTAGGTAAGATCATTATGAAAGAATTCAAGAAGAATCCCCATAGGATTACTTGGCTTTAGGGTCAATCCTGGGTGTTGACTCCAACATTTTGTAGATAAGATCATTATAAGAGAACTCAAGAAGAGTCCCTATAGGATTACTTGGCTTTAAGGTCGACCCTGGGTGTTGATTTGGAACTAGAATACACNGAGCGCAGTAACGATTTGTCCCAATTGGTTTTCAATATTCTTAATAGCAGTTCCTTGATTTTGTAATTGATTTCCTTGCCTTAATTGGTTCTCAATATTCTTAATAGCAGTTCCTTGATGTTGTAATTGATTTCCTTGAATCTATAATTGATTTCCTTGATTCTATAATTGTTGACCCATGTTTAATATCAGCTCTTCCATAGATACGTTTTTCAATATTCTTAATAGCAGTTCCTTGATGTTGTAATTGATTTCCTTGAATCTGTAATTGCTTGATTCTATAACTGTTGACCCATGTTTAATATCAGTTCTTCCATAGACAACTTCTTCTCCTTAATTTGAGTGTTCTTAATAGCAGTTCCTTGATTTTGTAATTGATTTCCTTGAATTTGTAATTGATTTCCTTGCTGCAATTGTTGACCCAAGTTTAATATCAGCTCTTCCATAGAAAACTTTTTTTCCTTAATTTGAGTGTTATTGTTAAATCCTGGAGGATAAGAAAGTCTATAGTTAACATTTCCTTGGTTGGATGAATTTCTTAATGGGTTCACTTTGTTGTTTGCCCATTGTTGATTTGTAGAAGAATTGTTATTCCAATTAAAATTTGGATGATTCTAATCCTGGGTTATAATAGTTCGAATATGGGTTGTTGGGTCTATTAATAGCATTTAAGGTTTCAACTGGGTTACAATAGTTCGAATAAGGGTTGTTGGGTCTATTACTAGCATTTAAAGTCTCATATGAAGGTTGAACATCCACAGGTTATAATAGTTCGAATATGGGTTGTTGGGTCTATAATAGCATTTAAGGTTTCATATAAACCAATTGTTGATTTGTAGAAGAATTGTTATTCCAATTAAAATTTTGATGATTCTTCCAACCTGGGTTTATTTGTAGAAGAATTGTTATTCCAATTAAAATTTGGATGATTCTTCCAACCTGGGTTGTAATGGTTTGTAGAAGAATTGTTATTCCAATTAAAATTTGGATGATTCTTCCAACCTGGGTTATAATAACATTGTTGATCTGTAGAAGAATTGTTATTCCAATTAAAATTTGGATGATTCTTCCAACATGGGTTATAATAGTCGAATAAGGGTTGTTGGGTCTATTAATAACATTTATAGTCTCATATGAAGGTTGAACATCCACAAATTGCCCAGATGAATTTTCTTCCATCATAGGAGGTGTTGGAGAATAATTCATCCCATAATGATCTAATTTCTTTGATATTGCAGCAATCTGCGAAGGTAACATAGATATTGCATCAGAATTATGGATACTAGCTACTCTTTTAGGATTTACCCGTTCAGAGGGCCATTGAAATTTGTTGGTAGCCATCTCTTCTATTAATGAATAAGCCTCATCAAAAGGCATTGACATTAAAGAACCACCAACCGTAGCTTCTATAATCGATCTAAGAGATCCCACTAATCTATTATAAAAATTTTGAATTATCAACCAATCTGGTAATGATGTTATGTCATTTCTAAGTTTAGTAGTTTTGGATGGAGGGAAATATTTGGATAGAAATTTTTGTGAAAGTTCTCCCCAAGTTCTAATAGATCTCGGTGCTAACGAATTTAACCACATCTTAGCCTTATCCCTTAATGAAAAAGGAAGAAGTCTAAGTCTAATAACATCATTTGAGACTCTGTCATATTTAAAAGTAGCACACAGTTCTAAAAAACTAGCAAGGTGTAAGTTAGGATCTTCATTGGTGTACCTCTGAATTGATTGTTTTGTACCTAGCAGGTTTAAGCTCAAATGAATTAGCAGCTACATCAGGATTTTGGATGGATAAGTAAATTTCATCTGTTGTAAGATTTGCATAATCTCGTAGGGGTCTAGGTTGGTGTTCATTCTCTATTCCTTGATTGTTCATGTTGTTTTCCATTGTATCAGAATTTCTAGGTTCTCTTCTTAATTTTCTAATCCTTCTAACAGTGTGTTCTAATTGCAAATGGTAGGATATAAGATTTTCAGGTCCAAATTTACGTATACAATTTGAAATCAATACACAGTAATATAATTAACTAATTATAAAAATAAGTTGCAATTCAAGTAAAATTTTCTAATAATCCTAATTTGTCTGTCACTCACTCCCCGACAACGGTGCCAAAAACTTGGTCGGCGACTTTATATATGCTCAAAAGTATAAGTTAAATATGGACGTAATAAATATTCAATAATTGTAAAGTCNAAAACAATGGGTCAAAACTCATAAAATTTGAAATTTTACCATATTAGAACCTTTGGTGAACATTAAGAAACAAAAAATCAATAAGAAATTAGCGGATACAATTTTGCTTCTAACAATACTAAAAAGATTTGGTTGTTCACTAAAAATGAATTAACCATCAACATTGTCACTGATGATCCTCAAATTTTTGCTCTTCTTCTTTGATATTAATGTTTGTAAAGGATGGGAAACTATTGTATACGCAAGATGCATTTGCCAGTTAAGGCTCGACTTACAGGGAAAACTGAGCAAAACTGAACATCTCGGGTTCTTCCATGTTGGAAAACTGGTTTTTGTGTGTGTGTGTGTGGGGGGGGAGCGATTTCAATACGATCACATGCCTTAAGGAGAAAAAAGGAGGATGAAGACCCAACTTCAATCTAATATCTAGATTTAATGAGGCTATTACGAATACAAATCTCTTTGATATAGGTTGTTGGCCCTTACTATACTTGGAGAAAAGGAAGGACATTTGAACGGCTAGATTGTGCTTTTGCTGATCAAGGTTGGCTAAATAGCTATCCAACTACAAAATTATATCATCTATCCAACCTTGGGTTTGATCACCAACCTCTTTTACTTAGTATTTCTATTACAAACAAACCTTCCTTCTCCCCTTTACGTTTTCACAATGTGGTTGAATCATGATGATTATGTTGCATGTGTGAAGAGGAACTGGAATACAGATGTGTGGGGCAACCCTTGGGAATGACTGAAAAATTCATAAGAACTTGGTTGCTGGTTTAAAACGGTGGAACTGGAATACTTTTGGGGATTTTAATCAACAGATAAAGAAGGTTGAAGAAGAGGTTCTTAAACTAGAGAATATGAAAATATGCAATGACAGTTACACTATGGAATTGGCTTTGGCTGATGCTTACAATAAGTTAAATAAAGCTATTACATGTGAGGATGATTATCTAAAACAAAACGCTGGTAAACTACACTTCTTGGAGAATGATAGGAACCATAGCTATTTTCATGGATGTATTAAAAAAAATGGAGAATCAGCACTATTTTAAAAATTCAAGATAATAATGATAGTTGGCTGATAAATTAGGAAGAGATTATTAAAAAAGGGATTGATTATTTCAAGCTCCTTTTTTCTAAAGTGAACTTTGACGTAGTGTTGGATGCCGACATTACCTGGAAAGCTAAACTGCTAACTTCATCTTTACAGCTTGTTGAAATACCTTTTGTGGCTAAAATGTGGAAGGTTGTTAAGGATAGTGATGGGAACAGTGCTGCTGGCCTCAATGGATTTTCTACTGATTTCTATGGTGGTCAAAAGAAATGTGGTTGATGTTGTTCAATGCTACTACGGGGGCACTCTTATATGCAAATACTTTACAACCACCTCTATTGTACTAGCCATAAAGAATAATGATAAAGCAAAATGGGAACACTTTAAACCCATTTGCTTATAACCCATTCGCTTATGCTCTGTAATGTCAAAGATCATAAACATGATCATGGTGGAAAAGCTAAAGCAACATCTCAGCTTTCATCCAAGGGAGAGAGAAAACAGATAATATTTTATTGGCACAAGAATTAAAATGTGATCTTGACTATAAATAAAGAGGGAGAAATCTTATTATCAAACTGGACTTAAAGAAAGCTTATAACACTATTAGTTGGGATTTTATACTTGATGTCATTAGATCTAGGGGCTTCAATTCAAAGTTTTGCAATTTTATCAAATGTTGGTTGGAGGGCATATATTATCAAATGCTCCTTAATGGGCAAGCGCACATGGCTGTTTCACTTCTGGTAAAGGCATAAAATAGAGGGATCTTCTCTAACCTATTATCTTTATTCTAGTATTTGATTATTTTTCTAGATTAATTAATTCCTTGCAAATTCTACATCCCCATACTCAGTACAAAAATAAGGCTAGAATGAGAGTTACCCATTTGGCCTATGTTGATGATATGATTATTTTCACTAATGCTTCCAAATACGTTATCAAAAAAAAATATCATACTCTTCTATCATTTCAGGAAGCTTCTAGCATGAACTTTAATATTGAGAAATGTCAAATTTATTTTGGAAAATATGTGAGTAGCAATATAAAAGCATGGGCACATAAATACATTGGCTTTACTATTGGTGATCTCCCCTTAAAATAATTAAGGGTTAATTTACTCAATGGGAGGAGAAAAAAGATACAATTTGATGTTGTGGTGAAAAAAATCAAAAGCAAAATTGGAGTATGGACCAATTCTTTTCTATCCTTTGGGGTAAGGATTACTTCGCTAAAAAGTGTGTTAGCCTCTATCCACTTATATGATTTACAGGTGTTAAGGATCAAATCTGGCACAGCTAAGATTTTAAAGGCTTTCTAATAAATTTTTATGGTCTAGGAATCATAAACAAAGAATTTGGACCAGCTAGAAGGTGTTATGTAGGCCTTTAAATGCAGGTGGGCTGGGATTTCGACAACTAAAGCATCTAGTTGAGGTCAATTCTATTCATCTGTGGTTAAAATTTAGAAAAGCTGAATTTTTATGGGTCAAATATATGAAGCAAATATTGTTGAAATCTTCATCAATTGGAGGTTCATGTCAAGATTGGTGATTCCACAACTTGGAAAGGCGTGCTGAAAATCAGAAATACTGCTGAGTACTTTATCCACTGGAAACTTGGGAATGGTAGCTTATCCTTTTGGTATGATAAATGTCAGGAAGAAGATCTACCTCCTTGCTTTATACATGATAAAAAATACTTGATTGTGGCCGACCTTTACCTTGATGAAGGGTGGAACTTGGAGATGCTCGCCAATATGTTAGGTAAGGATAAAGCTACTTATATCTCTAAGCTTCCTTTTGATAAGTCCCAAAAGGATAAAATTTTGTTGACTGATATCATCAATTGCTCTATTACTAAAACTATTTATTCAAAATAATACACTTGGGACAAGGTGGATTGGGGTGGTGTGATTTGGAATAAATGTTTGACCCCTTCTATGTCTTTTTTCTGTTGAAAAGTTTTACTTATTTTGGTTCCAATGGATGATATCCTTAAATTGAAGGGATTAAAATTTCCCTCCCAATGGTTGCTTTGCAAGTCAGAGGAGGAAAGTGTAAACCATGTGTTTTTAAGATGTGCATATTCTATCAAAATCTAGACAGTTTTGGGTGATCGGGCTGCTATCAAAACTCCTCCATTGGGTTGGGTGGATCTGTCACAGTGCAGGAAAAATTGGTTTCATCCTATTCATAAACAAAATATATTTAACATCATTCCTTTCATCTGCAATTTGTTCATTTGGTTGGCTAGAATTGTTGCACTAAGCAGGAGAGGGTGATTTCAAATATCTTATCTTATATACATAAGCTATTTATTTATCATAAATTTAAGCCATCTTTCTTTGTGTGCTGGGAGGATTGGTTAGGTTATGATATACGAGGCAGAAAGTTTTGTAAGGTCTCTCTTGTATGTTGGAAACAATAGCCTTTTCCTTGGATTAAGGTAAATACTGATGGCAGTTGGAAGGCTGACTGTGCAAATGCAGGTAAGGTCTACAGGTCTCATTCTGGTAAACTATTATGTTTTTTTTTTCAGCTTGTATGGTTATTTGTGCTTTATTCGTAGAGTTATATGTTGTTTGGTTGGCCTTATCAGTTGCAGCTAAAATGAATTGGAGATTCTTACAAATTGAAATGGATTCAATTATTCCGTTGGACATATTGGCTAATGATAAAGAACCTCATTAACATTTAAATGTTGATTTATCTAGGATTAAGCAACTTTCACTAAATAGTGTCATCACATGGAGCTACACACCCAGAGAAACTAATAGGCCAGCAAATTTCCTTGCCAAAGTTGCTACACAGACTAAGGCTATAATTATGAAGACCAAGCCTGATTCTGATCTTAAGTTGCTCCTAATGGGGAACAATCTCAATATGCACTACTTTAGACCTTGTTTCCTAATATGGGATGTATGTTTACTGTTGTTTTTCTTTGTTTTCTTCTTTGTTTGGGTTTAGTTATTTCCTTTATTTTGGAGTCTTTTTTTGGTATACTTGTATTTGTGTTGAAGACTTTTTTTTGGATGAGTTTGCACACCTGGTGGTTGGAACCCTAAGAGTGAGTACTGTAATTTTTAAATTTGTAGTGGGATCCAATCTCCTAAAAAACATGTAACTTTACTTTTGAGCAATAAAATTACCTACGAGTTTCCTTATATATATATANGTCTAAGTTTAAACAACTAAGTGAATAATCACTATTATCCCACCGCCCTAAGCCTGGGCTTCCTTGTAATTACGCATGCATGAAGCCTACCTCCATTTTGTCTGTACTCCCAAGGTGGTTTTATCATCGACTTTTCTATTCTCTGAACTCCTCCCTTCCGACTTGTTGTCACCTTCCTGGAAACCCCACTTCCCCCTTCTCCTTGCAAAACCTTTCCTCTTCGCTGCCCCTCATTGTCCCAACACTCTGCTTCACTGCCGCTATTGTTCCAAGCCTTCTGCCTCGCTGCCAATGCAATTCCAGCCACCTCCTTTGCCGTTTCTAGCAACCCCCTGATAACGTGACCCAAAAACTTAGAATTAACTAAGGAGGAACTGACGATCGAGGGGAAGAAAACTTTTCTAAACACTTACATTAATCCATAATAGAATTTAATATAAAAAATAGGCACTAACCCACAATTCATATATAAACAAAACTTCTACCAGAGTCGTAAGATCATCCAGTCTAGAACAGTACACAAACAAAACTGTAAAAAAACAACACTAAAGAAACCGCTACTTATCATCAGTAGTTCCTCTCCTTTTGTACACCTGTCATCTACTATCAGTCATATTAATCTTTCAAACATAATCCTAAAAAATTATCATTAAAAATGTTTATGTTTAAACAACTTAGTGAATAATTACTACTCTATTATGCATTAAACCTTTATGCAAATGTCTGACATGATGATTCAAATGAAAATATTTATTAACATTAAATTAATCTTTACATTGAGCCCGCCATCACGACATGGCCTGAGAACTTAGAATTAACTGAAAGAATTGACAATCGGACGATGACAGACTTCTCTAAACATTTACATTAATCCACAATAACATTTAATATAGTAAAGAGACACTAATCTATAATTCACATATATACAAAACTCCTAACAGTCATAAGATCATCCAATCTAGAAGAGTACATGAATAAAAACAGTAAAGACAAAGACAACACTAAAGAAACTACCACCTATTATCCACAATTCCGCTCCTCTTGTAGACTTCTCCTCTCCCACGAGTCATATTAATCTTTCAAACATATTCCTGAAAAATTATCGTTAAAAATGTTAATTTTAAGCAACTTAGTGCATAACTACTACTCTATTAGAATTAAAATTTATGCAAATGTCTAATATGATAATTAAATGAAAATGCTAATTAACATAAAAATAATTTTTACATTTTTCATTTCATAAATTTATTTATTAAATATCTAAATCAATTATATTTGTATCCTTTTACATTATTTACATTTTTCTTTGCAATATTCATTTTTTCTTGTAATGAAATCATCTCAGGAGCATCGTCAGAACCTTTACAATGTTATACCATAAAGACACATTTATCATTTGTATCATAAAGATACCTATTTACCATTTCCTTTATATTTATCGTGAGCGAGAACCATAGAGAAGACTCCTAATAAACTTAAGTTTAATGTTTCATTTAAAATAAATTTAATTTTTTTCAATCATTAAAAATATTTATTTTACTTTATGTGCACTGCAGAAGATGAAGCAATATAAATACTAAAACAATTAGTTCATTTTCCAGTTTTTTCTCTCAATTATTAAATTGCCTTTAATGAGTCCAAATAAATGAAACATTTATAAAATAAAAGAAACTAAATTTAATACACATAAAGTAGTAACTACTCACTCTGACTTTTAAGAGACCACTTAAACACTTATCTCTTTATGTTTTTTTCTCCTAAATTCACCTAAGTCTATTAAAAGTGCATATGCAAGAATTAATAGTGAATATTTTGTGATTTTACATGTCTAATGATGCTTTAAATATATTGTAAGATTTTTACTTCTTTATACATGCATTCTGAGGTAATTTATTTGTGAAAATGTTCAAATATTATATTTTGGAAATGAAAAACACCTATTTTTTAGTCTTTTTTTTGCTCAAATGGAAGCCATATTCTTTATCTTTATTTCAGGTTTCAAGACTCAGAAAATGAAGAATTTCTTTCGTCTATTTAAGCTATACATTTTTAATTTTTTTAAGATATGCATTTTGTAGGATGACTTCATGATTTTATGATACTGAATTTGATATATCATGCAGTATGCGTTAGCTCTGCTTGAAACAACTATCTTCATATTATTTGCATTAATGCATAATTATTTTGGAACAAAATTAAGGTTACATAATTAATTGCATAGAACTAGAAAATTTTATTTCTAAAAAGAGTTATAATATAAATACAAGCCGTAAATAGTTAAATGTGATTATATAATTAATTGCTCTTTTTTTTATTTCTTTTTTAGTTGAATCAAGTTGGAACTTAAAGTATGGGCTCAATTCTACCCCGTGCTCTCTTTTTTGTTTTTCTTTTTACACGAGCCAAATTCAAGCTAAGTGTATACTGGACAAGCTTAACTCGATTATGTAAAAACTCGACTTGTTTACCCCCTAACCCAACAAGAAACTCCATATTTAAGGACCCTTTGACATGAAAGGGAGTAAAACCACAATGGCAATAATGCCATCTTAAAAATTAGAATGAAAAAAGAGGAGTAAAAAGTAAGAGAGTGTATAACTAAATTTTATTCCATTATTTAATCTAAAAAATAACATGAAAAAAGTATATAAATGAATTGAGAAATAACTATAAAAAAAAAAATCTAAAAAAAGACATTAATTATGACAATAAATATTAGCTACACAAAAAAATAGAATAATGTTATCGATGAATACAACAACAATAACAACAAGCCTTTATCCCACCTAAGTGGGGTCGGCTACATGAATCCCTTTTCTCCATTGTGTCCATTGAGTGTCATATTTTCATTAAATTCTAAAAATGTTATCAGTGGATAATTGTAGATAAAAAAACTACTATATATGAATTTTTTAACTATTCTAAATTGAACATGTTGCCAACAGATCATTGAATTACCTTTAGATTGAAAGATGTTATCCACGAATTGTTAGGTTATATATAGAAACTTATTGACCATTAATTCAGGATTATTTCAACAATAGCCTTATCCTTGACTACATGGAGTTAGCTTTGTATATAAAGAGCAACTATGGCTAGTTTGTTTTGAATTGGTTATAAATGGATGCAACTGACTTCCTGAATTACAATCACGCGTTTGTTTGATAAAAACTCACCTTCCTTAATATCAAAAATGAGTTCAAATTATGATGGTTTCTTGAAATATAGCATAATTTTCCTTTCTACATGTAATAATAATATAATAGCATAAAGTTGGTGAAATGATGGATTAAAATGCTGCCATTACTAATGAAACTAAGAAAATAATATATGTTAAAATGAAGTTCGGTAAAAAAAGAAAAACCACATAAATTCAGTTCATAATAAGCGAGTTTTGCAAAACAAAAATCAGTAAAACTTGCTTCAACGAAACCCGCCTTTAGAATTCTGCAAATAACACTTTCAAACACAAGGGTTGAAACAAGCTGGCTCTTATAACAGAAGAAACAACTTTATTGATTACTAACTCCTTCCCTAATCGTATTTCTTTCACATTGTAATACCTGAATTGATAAATTAAGATTTTATTTTAAAATAAACCGCAATTTTTGCATTCCCCCAATTTCAACCAAACAATTTTTTAAAAATTCCATTGTTTACTTCATGATATTTATCGTATTATCACTGGATGAGAATTGATGAAACAAACACAGTTTTTCTAATCCATGTGGAAACACTCTTCAACTAAAGCAAAAACTTATGTTAGCCATGTTTTTGGCGTAATTCAGAAAGCATTTGATATATATAATAAAAAAACTCAGAGATAATCACTCAATATGTCATAGAAGTGATTTAAATCAATCTTCCCTTGGCCCGACCAAATAGCTTGTGAATCTCTCACAACAGCCCGTTCCACCAACATAAATAACTTCTTCAACGGTGTCCCGTCTAATGCTTTAGCAGCTTCATCAACATCATCTCTTGCAAAGACATTGAGGTGTTCCAACACCATTGCAGCATCTGCCTTGTTCAATACCGGTACGTGATAAATAACAGAAAAGGCATTACAAATTCCAATAGACTCGAGAAATCCAACCTCGCTTGTAGTTCCAATAACAAGCATATTCTTCCCCTTTGGAGGAAGTTTTTTTAGAAGGACCAGCAATGTTTGCGTAATCAAATTTGAAAAGCGAGGACCAATGGCAACATAATCCAACAGCCTTTCAATGTCATCAAGAATAATGACGCTCAACTGAGATTTATATGCATCCTCAAAAACCTTGATAATTTTTGCACATTTACTGCTCTCACTTAGACCACCCATTGACTCAGCAGAGACAATTTTGACAAATGGAAAATCACTGTCGATACCAATTGTTGCCGCCATTGCCGTCTTACCACTTCCCCCGGGACCTTCCAAAAGACAAGTAACAAGGTGGTTACCCTTGCTCGCTCTAACTTGCTCAACAAGAATCATGTTTCTCTTATAGATGTGCTTATGTCTTCCACCACAGTAAACCATTCCATGAAGCCTGCATCATTGGAGATCATCTGTGGAAGCACCAAATGCAGGGACAACCTCTTGAAGAGCATTCATAAAATCATTCATGGTAACTTTTATGTTTTCTTCGCCCAATGGCTTAGTGAGATCATCCAAGCTCAATTGTCCTCACAGCGAGCTCTTGAAGATTTACGTCTGCCGCTAGAAACGAGTTTTCTTTCATTGTATTGGTATGTATTTGTAGGATTTGGAGACGTCCATTTTAATCAGGAAGGTTGATCTCAACAAGAACCTCCAATCGACCGGGCCTTAATAATGCTTCATCCAGTAAATCTTTCCTGTTGGTCATTCCAATGAGGAGGACATTATTTAAGGAATTAACACCATCAATCTTAGGGCCCATTTGGGGAAGCTTAAATGTGCAGTGGCGTTTTTTAAAACGCCGCCCTAGTGTTTGGATATCATGTTTTACATGTGTTTTTCGAAACAGCTTCTTTGTATTACACTACACGCGGATCGCGGGTATATCCCCGCGATCCGCGTTTGGGCTTCATTTTTTTACTCTGCTACCCTCAGCCCGCAGCCGACACCTTCCTTCGAACATTCGGCGTCGATCCCGCCGCCGTCGCTCTGCAGGTAACAAAACTTGTTTTCCTCGCTCGGCTCCTCCCTCTTTTCCCCTATTTCGCCGAGAGATTTCACTCGATCCATCTGTTAGGAAGTGTTTGGTGGCTAAAACCTAGATCTGGTTTGGATATGCAAGTAGATCCAGTAAAAATGTAGATCCACTGTTATTGTGATATGTTTGAAGCATCCAGAGGGTTTTCTTCTCCATTCATCATCCCTACCTTTCTTCGAACAGTGTTTATTCGTATGAACCGAAATTTTTTTTTTCGTGTTTTGTTCGTATGGTCTCCATGTTATTCAAAGTTATTGATTTGTTATGGGTATTTCGTGAGTCTAGAAGATATTGATGCAATGCTTTGTTCCCTGTGATTTGATTCTTTTAGGGTATTTAGTTGACGCTAAAAGCTATTGCTGCAATGCTCTGCCCTTCCATTTGGTATTAAAATTGTTTTATATTTTGCTGAATAATTGTTTGTGATATGTTACTGAATCCCTACGATTTCTTCTCCATACATTTTACTATTCCCTGTGATTTCTTCTCCATACATTTTTATTGAATATATGCTCAGTAACAACGGCGGAAGCATGAAGTAATACTATTAGATAAATCATTATACTTCATGCTTCTTTCATTGGAGGACCACGTGATAGTTTAGATGCAATGACTCTTTTCATAGAATTGTGTCGGTGGAGTTTCAACAATATCAAGATGAAAGCATGTCATTAACACCATAAGCACTACGAACAATATTTGTTGTACTACACTGTCAACTCCAAGAAACATCTTAATCATTTATAACTGTTTTGATTTTTGTGGGATCAGCTTCTAAGTTCTGTTTTTGGGACCATGCTATTTTTATTATGAAGATTTACCTAAATTTTGATTTTTACAAATATGTCATCTTATATATGCATTAGAAGGTGTGTTTTACTTTCTTAAAAGTAAATATAGTTATAGTTTTTTTGTGATTTGAAAGATTTGGATGGTATAAATGTAAAAAATAAGATTTTGGTATTAGATATGTAAATAGTGTGCACTTAGCATTTTATTACCGAGATGGTGATAAGCATGTGTACTTCAATGAAGGTGTTACTATTTATGCAACTTAGCATTTTTTGCTTCGATGAGACCCCTTTCTTAACTTGTACGAAGGTGTTACTACTTTTCCAAGTAGGTTTTCTAAGATGCTATGATAATGTCATTTAGGTTGTTGGTTAATAATTGGAAAGTTGGGTGAAGAAAATAGGCTTTATGGTCTATGGTCCGTTGGGTTGTTTTTGCTAGCATTGGTTTAGAATTTCTAATATGCTCTATGTGTTCCAAATTTCAATTGGTTATTACTCAAATACGGTAGTATTATAATAATAGAGAAAAATAAAAACAAAAGGTTTCACAAATGATGGTTATATGAAAAGCGCATATATGTTTCACCCATAGACCAATATATATTTTAATTTATTATCTTTTTTGAATTTTGTTTTACATATGCATATTCCATATCTTAAGTGCTTCATTTTCAGTCATAATGGCATCTAACCATCCGTTGATATGACAATAAAAGATGAGTAAATCTAAAGACTCTGGTTCATCGGCTATGTGGGATCGAGAGGCTACTAATATTTTTTGTAAGCTATACGTAAGGGAGGTCGAATTGGGAAATCGACCCACAACTTTTTTTAATAAAGAAGGTTGGCATAATATCACAATTAAATTTAAAGAAATAACTGGGAGAGATTACGATAGGATGAAACTAAAGAACAAATGGGATCAATTAAAAGGACTGGAAACTTTGGAAAGAGCTTAAAAGGGGTTCAACTGGATTGGGATGAGATCCAGTAAAGCGCACAATTGATGTACCTAAGGAATGGTGGGCAAAAAAGTTAGCGGCAATAACATTACTATTTCAAGTAAATTTTAGAGACATATGTTTGGAATATTGATTAGAATTTTTTTTGTGATTACAGGTTGTGCCAGGGGCAAAAAAATTCAAATTTACTGGATTTGAACCAGCTTTGGAGGAGAAGTTGGATGGCATGTTTACTGGTGTTGTAGCAACAGGAACTCATTTTTTCACCCCTAATGAACAGGGTGTTGCAAACCTAGCAGAGGATATAGAGACAGAGCATATAGGTGATTCAGGAGAAGGTCCCAGCCAAATCAACACGGATATCCAATCCACTGGTGGAACAAAGCGCCCCCGACCTGAAAAAAATAAAAAAAGGTTTTGCATTTGTTAGAGGTTTTATTGAGACATTGATTGAAATTTCCAAAAATAATTCCAAAACTGCGAAGGACAGCACAATTCATGAGTGTGTTAAGATCCTTAATACATATCCTGACATTAAGGAAGACCAGGATATGTATGTTAAGTATGTCAAGTTGCTAGAGAACTATACCCGGAGGCAGTTCTTCGAGACTTTATACCCAGAATTTTGTCTTACTTGCGCTCTTTTATGAAAGATTGAATGTTATATATGTAACTTCATTGACTATTTATTTGATGGACGCTTGTTGTCTTATTTTCTATTTATGTGATGTACTCGTTATGCGTATTGTATTTCTTTCATCATTCAATATGTTAGCTACATATCGAACTTTGATGTTTACATATGCAAATATCAATGAAATGTGCGGCATGTATGAAACTTTCTTCATATTTATATTGCATGCATTCAAATTTACATGCACGTAATCTTTGTATATTATTTACTGATATTACATAACTATTTGCTATCTGGTTTAAAAGTCTACCTTTCTTCCAGATTTTATATTATGGAGGAAGGACAAATTAATCAAATCCACATTGTTACTCTCACCCTTACGTTGTTATACCATTACTACAACGCATATGTTGATCGAAGCTCATGCATGACGTCCAGCAATATTGGAGATAGATGGATCGGAGAGTTATTGCGTGGTCACCCGACACGTTTTGCAAATATGTTTCGTATGACAAAAGTCATTTTCCTTGACCTCCTAAATGAACTTCGGACCCTCCACGGACTTCAAGGATCATCAAGAACAACATCTAGAGAGGTGTTGGCAATAACACTCTACATTTTGGCCCAGAATGAATCGATGAGAGGAGCTATGGAACGGTTTCAACATTCCTTCGAAACCATAAGTAGATATTTCTCAGCCGGGTTGAATGCACTGATGAGTCTGGCCCGTCAAATAGTCAAACTAGAGGACTCAACATTTCAGTCCATTCCCACACATATTGCAAATGACCCTCGTTATATGTCGTTCTTTAAGGTGCTTCTCATATTTAAATGTTAGTTAATAAAATTTCACACATATGATCTTATTATTGATTAATTCATTCATACCAGGATTGTATCCAAGCCATTGACAGAACACATGTCGACGCACGTCTTTCTGGCACAGAGAAAGTTGCATACATTGGACGATGCGGATCATCAATACAAAATATAATGGTTGTTTGCGATTTCAATATGTGTTTCACATATGTGATGGCTGGATGGAAAGGTAGCGCACACGACAGCCGCATTTTCAAGTTTGATACTAGCAACAGAAAATATGGTTTCCTTTATCCACCACCAGGTATGACAATCGTGCTGAGCTTTTGACCATCCTAATTACTTTAAAATTTCTAAATAAAAGAAACCCTTACTCATGTAAGTACTACTTAGTAGATGTCGGGTATCCTATGCAAAAGGGATATTTGAAACCATATCCAGATACAAAATATCATATACATGATTTCGAGAGAACAAGCGGGGTTGCACGAGGAAAGAGAAATTTTTAACAAAAGACATTCATCCTTGCGTTGTGTGATCGAGAGATCGTTCGGGGTTTGGAAAAAGAAATAGGTAATTCTATGTGATATGTCAATTTATCCATTTACAAAACAAGTCCAGATTGTAGTGGCAACAATGGCACTACACAACTTCATTAGACGGCATCATTCCAGGACAGATGCAGAGTTTGTCGTTATAGAAGAAAATTTATTACAAATACCACCCGAGGCATTTGAATACCACGTTGGACGTTCCATCCCACAATCGATATTGATTCACCTGAGTCACAAACCCTAGATGGTGAAGGCACTTCAGAGATGGCGGGTTTGAGAGAGCAAATAGCAAATGACATAAGCCAATGCATTTAGATTATGTCTTTCAATTATGTTTAATTATTTTAGTCATATTAAACATACGTTATAGATGACATCTAATGGTGACATTGCACATATGCTTGGCTCAAAATCATGTCTTCATGACTATGGTATTTAAATTTTGAGAATTTTTATCTTTCATGAACATAGTTTCTCAGTTGTTTCTATTGTTTAAATTTTGGATTAAATATGAGTGAGGAGAAAATGTGCATCAAAGATGTGATCAACAAATAGAAAGATAAACTCATTTATAATTGTTTATATTAAGTAAGCTTAATTTATTTTTGTTGGTGATTCCATCAATTTATTTGGATGAATCAGTTGGGATGCTTGTATGTGCTTTAATAAGTTGTTTTCCTTTAGAGTATGGTATCAGTTGGGATGCTTGTACCCATGCATAAAATCATTTTGTTTTAAAATTCTTGGATCTGCTTTGGGATGGTAGCTACACAAATTAATAATGCATTCAACTTTTCTCAAAGCATATATATTGGTTTCAAAACCTATCTCGGCCAGTTTTTTTGTATAGAATATTTTGATGCAATTTTGTTGGCATGAAACCATTCATTTTAACTGAATTAATATGCAAGAGTATTTGCAGTTAGAGGGGATGAATTATTGAATGATCATTTACAATAACTTGGCTTATATGCCGTGGCTTCTACATTAAGGTTTATTTCAATTATTTAATATAGGTATTAGATATGTTAATACATAAGAATCACATGGTGAATTAATGGTTAGTTGGTTTATTTTCTGGATTCAATATTTTTGTTGCATTCACTGCGTTTTGGTTGTTTACACCACCTGTTATATCAAACTTTGGGTGTTATATTTGTAAATACATACGTATGTTTGCTGTTTAAGCATGTTTAGAAATGGTTGTCTTTCAATATGCTGGAATTATATGGGTTTTTTTAATATCAGTTGGGAGAAAATATTTATGGGTGTTTATTGTGAGTTGATGGGGCTTTTGCTGCAGTGGAATATTTGGAAATTTGGTAAGCATGTTAACAATGGGAATTTTTAAGGAGTTCGTGAGTTTGAACATCCAAGTTGCTATATATTTCATGCTTCAGATTGCTTGGGGCACGCTGTTTAATTTCAGTTATCTGTATATATTTCATGGCCTCAATCTTATATGAATTAGTACTGACTCTTCTTTTTTCCCACAATATGTTGCATCCACTCAACCTTTTAGCTGCATTAGTAAGCAGTCATACTTGAGATGAAACATATTAGTTTGAAGGCAGCACGGGACGAATTTTAAGATGTCCTTGTTTGTCGATGATGAATCTGTGTAGTTTTAAAATTATTTTCATGATGGTTTAAAAATTGGAGAGTGCATGGGTAAACACAAATAACATTAATGTAACTTTTTGTGTCCTTCGTTTGTATGAAATTTATTTTTTTGCACCACATTTGATGCTTCCCCATTCTAAAATCTAGTTTTGATAAAAACTATAGCTCCGAACAGCTTATCAAGCATCTCATTGGTAAGTTGGATTGAAAAATGATGGGGTATAGTTGCTATACAAAGTTTGTTTTGCTGTGGTTGAACTTGTTTAGTTTTGACATGTGACCAAGGTGGATGCAAATACAGTTTTGAAGAAACCCTTCATCTCAATCATAACAAATGTCTTTCTTCTGTTTGTTTGTCATCATTCTTGTTGCCAAGTTTTTTATTTATAGAAATGATTGAGGTGTTATCATTTTAAGGCATATCATATCAGTGGGATTTTTTTTAAAATGTTTGACTACTTTACCTGTGCATGAGAAGGTGTACTCACTTTTTAAGGTGGTATTTTTTATTTGATATGAAAGATTTGGGTGGCATAAATGTAAAAAGTATTGTTTAGGTGTGAGATATGTAAATGTATAGGAAAGAAAGAACATTCTTTCAATTTCTACCAAACATTCATCTAACATTCTCAGAATGAAGTGGAATCAGAATTTGATATGGTTACAAATGGCAGTATTTGATATTTCGGTTTTAGTATCATTGTCTTTCTCAAAATTTTTTGAAATGACAGCATTTGATATTTCAATTTTAGTAACATTGCTGTTACAAATGGCAGTATTTGATATTTTTTTAAGCATTTGAACTGTTTGGAAACTGATTTGGAAGCATCATGGACGGTCACTTATAAGCAATTTGTGAGTTCCTGGGACTTTTTTAAATGGAAGCATCATGGACGGTCACAAATTTTAAATGGAAGCATCTAAAATTTGTAAGCAATCTATATGTAGCTTGGATGGCCCCATGCTATGTATGTAGCTTGGATGGCAACCGCCACTATGGTATGGTTATGTATGGGGCTTTTGCTGATATTGGTGTTTTTCTGATGGCCCACAAAAGTGAGTTATGGGTGTATATGTGAGTTCATGGGGTTTTTTCCAATGGAAATGAACATGATAGTGATGCAATATCATGTTCATCACTTCTGCTCTTCTGTCAACCTGTCCCTGTTCAAAGCATACATATTAAATGCAAATCTTTGGGTTTTAATGTGTTGTGGCTCTGTTTATGGCCCATTTAGAGTCAGCTGGATTCAATGTTGGCTCAAAGTTTTTTTCTCTGTTTTCTTCAGATGGATGGTTTAAATTTTGGTTCTTTTGAAATCAAACTAATGTTTTTTTAAATATTTTTGTCCGCAATTTCTGTAAATAGACAAGGCTGATATGTGCAATGAGTTTCTGATATCAGTGGCCGAAATTCCTTAGTGAAATGGTCAATCACGCCTTTGAAATTAGAATTCTCTGTTTCAGTGGCAAAAAGCTTGATTTTTGGTTTAAGAAATGTATAATTTACAGGAACATGGACTGTCAATGAGTTATCTGTTTCAGTGGCAAAAAGATTGCTTTTTGGTTTAAGAAATGTATAATTGACAGACATATTTAAGAGTTATTAATGTTAGTTTTTGCTTGGGTATATTGTTTTATGCTGATTAATAACGTCACTTCTTATATGGTGGATAACGGTAGAACAGTTTGGACGGCCACAAAAATTTGTTGTCGGCAACCGATGCCTCCACACTTGGGTAAGTTTACTTTTTATATTTCCTTAATTTTTTGACTGAATTTTATTTTTAATAACTGCAGAACGATGAGTTCCAGACATTCAGGAAAATCCAAAAAAGTGTTGTGTCGTTGCGGGCTACCGTCCTTGCTATTCACGTCACGCCAGACTCATAGCTTCAGGAGGCAGTTTTACAGCTGCCCGCGGTGGGGACAAAGACCGGAAGACTGCAAATTCTTCAGGCGGGCCGACAGTGCAACTATTTCTACGATATCCCAACTGGACACAACTGCTAGGAGTTCGACAGTACCACAACGGAAGACCACCGCATATGGTTCAAGTTCTTCCGTATCTACCGCACCCCAATCGGAGAGGTTTGCTCGGGATTTTGAGTTATCAGAACCAGACAACATTCGTCATGATGTGATTTTACATTCTAAAATCAAAATTGTCATATTTTTTCTTATCATTTTAATATGTTATTTTTTCCTTTTTTTTGTCTTATTATAATCAATGTTAGTGTGTGAATATGTGATTTACTTTCGTATATGTCACTGTGCTTATTTGATATAATCAAAACTTTTTTAAGTTATATAAATATTATTAAAATTTTTGCATTTTCATTTCTTGACATTTGAGAAAATAACATTCTGCTACACATACTAATCATTCAACTAAAAAAATTTACAAATAAACAGTTTACAAAACGCACTAATCAAACAGCTAAACAACTTATTCAAAACAGGGGCAGAATTGTCAATTTTACAGAATCAGTTGTTTTCCAGACGCACTAACCAAACAGCCGGATCAGCTGGTCATCAGCAGATTATCAGAATAAGCTGTTTATCAGCAGAAGTTGGATAAGCTGTAACTGCCCCAAACAGACCCTTAGTGAGAACCTGGTTCACAATACCATCATGAACACCAGTGCCATCCCGTGTTGACCCTCTAGTCTTACAGATAGCATCAATTTCATCAAATATGATATGTAAGTCACTTTGATCGCCTCGTACCTATTGGTCTTGTTCTGCATCAGCAAATAAATCCCTCACATTTTTCTCTGTCTCTCCAACATACTTGCTTAGTACTTCAGGTCCGTTAACAATCTTTGGTTCCCTTCCCTTAAGCAATTTTCCAATCTGTCGAGCTAAAAGTGTCTTTCCGGTGCCTGGAGGCCCATAAAGCAGCATACCCTTCACATACTTGATACCCAATTTATGTGTAACATGGGGAGGGATAAACACGGGAAGCAAATGCTCTTCGAAATATCTTAGAAAATTCTTCACTAAGTCCTCCTATTCCAAGTTTCTGAAGATTAAATTCTTTCTACCTGAAAATATTGCTACTTGCAGCTTCACGTTGATTAATAATCTTTATCCCTGAGCTTGAAACAGCTTCAAACACAATATATGTATCATCAGTAATTATCCCTCTTTCAATGCCATTTGACTTCTCTTGATCCTCTGCCAAAGCTTGGTTAACAGTAAAGAAGTAATTGTTTCCAAGAAATTCAAAGAATACCTTTTGTCCAACCGTCATAATCTGATTAACAAACTTTTTACCAAGATGTTGTGCAAGAACGACAGCATCTAGCTCTTCATTTCTATTGGCCTTTGCTTTAACATTGTCCAGCTCAAGCGTGAGCAATGCTAGAGAAAAACCAGATAGAGGAAAAAAGGTAATAACAGATATTTCATCGCCTGCGGAGACTTTCGTGTGCCGGCGTTGGATAGAATTCAGAGCAATTTGACCATCCGGAATGTTGCTATGCCTCATGAGGGAAAGAACAACAGAATCTCCAAAGAGAACCAGGGCCGAGCTGGATCCCGGCGTTGCGAACTTCCGAAAATCACCGGCAGAGCAGAAGGCAAAGTTGGTGAGAGCGAACTCCTGGCTCGGCGTGTTCACAACGATCATTGTTGCCNAAAATAATAATATTGCTACTTTGCATGTCTTTGTGTGTGTGCACGACTAGATAAGAAGAGTCTATCATAATTTAGACAAAATTATTCCAATGATATGAAAAAAAAAATCTAATTTACTGTGACGTAGAATATTTACTCTATTGTCAAAACCTACTTCTCCACTTCAAAAAACAAAAAAATAATAATAATTAAGAAATATAATTTCCTGACCTGATTAACAAACTTCTTACGAAGATGTTGGGCAAGAACGACAGCATCTAGCTGCAAATAAAAACATCAAGCAAACATCAAACCACAAAATTCATTCAATCAGCAATGGGTATAAAATAATATTTTAAGTTATTTGTTGAAAATTATATGGTTTATGCCTTATGTGATTTCAATATTGGACTGCACCTCTTCATTTCTATTTGCTTTTGCTTTCACATTGTCCAGCTCAAGCGTAAGCAATGCTAGAGAAAAACAAGATGGCGGAAAAAATCTGAACGGGAATCCATTATGTTAAATAAGAAAACAGAGATAAAGGCAATCTAAAGAAACATAACCAAATTAAGATACGAGGAAAAGATTTTTTTAAAGAGAAGTCTCACGTAATAACAGATATTTGATCGCCGGCCGAGACTTTTGTGTGCCGGCGTTGGATAGAATTAAGAGCAATTTGACCATCCGGAATGTTTCCATGCTTAGTAAGAACTTATTAAGGATTGATTCAAATAAATGCAAAACGAACATTAAACAATTTAAAAGAATAATAGAACAAGTTCGTGGCACTCGTAACGAAACCGATCCAGGATTGAAGAATCTGAATATATAAAATAGCCGAGTAAAGGATATATGAGGGAAAGAACAAGAGAATCTCCAACGAGAACCAGGGCCGAGCCNAAGAACAAGTTCGTGGCACTCGTAAAGAAACCGATCCAGGATTGAAGAATCTGAATGTATAAAATAGCCGAGTAAAGGATATATGAGGGAAAGAACAAGAGAATCTCCAACGAGAACCAGGGCCGAGCCGGATCCCGGTGTTGCGAACTTCCGAAAATCGCCGGCAGAGCAGAAGGCAAAGTTGGTGAGAGCGAACTCCTGGCTCGGCGTGTTCACAACGATCATTGTAGCCGATGCGCCGCCTCGCTCTGGATTTCCCCTCATCTGCGACAGCTGAGAGAAGGGGAATTACTAGGAAGGTCGGGATCGGAATCGGGATAGCTTTGAAAGCCAACCTCGCTTCTTCGTCGGCTTCTTCGTCGTCAAGTAATTTGATAAAAGTGGGTGTAAACGAGCCGAGCACAAGCGAAGCGAGCACAGGGTCAGCTCGGCTGCTTTATATTTCGATCGGCTAGTTTGCATGCTTAATGAGTTTAATATGATTGTTCGAGATCGTTCACGAATAAAGAGTCATTTTTATAATTTTAATTATGTAGTTATAAATTATTAAAAATTTAGATAAAATTTAAAAATTTTTATTTATATTAAAATATTATTTGAATCTAATTTAATTATTTTTATTTTATTTTCTTNAATTAACACTGTAGCAACCAGATTGTTTTTCCACTTAAGCTGGGGCATACAATGGCTGGATCCAATCTAAGAGCACGGATTTATTTAATATAAGCTAATTTCATTTATATATACGAGGAAGATGAGGAGGGAAGAATGGAAAGAAGAGATGGGGGAAGGAAAGTTGAATTTTTTAGGTAAAAAATTTATTTATATGTGTATTTATAAAAAGTTTGTAAGAGTTTTATTTAACCTAATAATTATTATTGATCTCAATACAGTTGTTTCGCCAAATTAATTGGTGTTGAGAAATTAGGGAGAAGAAAAATAAGAATCGACACAAATCCAGAAGAGCACACAGAGATTTAACGAGGTTCGGCAAAAATGACTACATCCTAGGGAGCAGAGCGGCGACTTCCTTTTCAATATTCAGAAAAGAATACATAATGCAATATTCAACTCATCTAAAGTTACAGATGGGACATATATTCCAAGATTTGACAGAAATTTAAAGGAGAAATTTAATTAGTGTCAAGGAGAGCAAGTAAATACTTAGTTACTTTCGAATAAATGTTTATATTAAACTTTATTCAATCTAAAATCATTTTATTAATCTACATTTTCTTGTGAATTACAATCGGGCTAGTAGAGAGTTGATTGGCTATTAACTCAAGAAGAAAATTTTAGGAAAAATATCCATTTGAAATATACAAATGTTAAATTTAATTTAATTTAACACTTCCATTCAAGAAGAATTATAATTTTAGGCTATGTATGCTAGAAGGCGAGCTCAAGGGAGCTTCCATTTTGACCCAACAATTCAGGTCAGATATTCAGTTGTTAAATTAATAAGCAAATTATCTGTAAAACTTATGTGTGCTCCTTATTATTATTATATATTATTTTCTTGTGTTTGCACACAAAGATATTTTTTCATATCGAGCATAATATGACTGTCAGCCTGATTTTAATTAAACAAATGGACACCCAAATGTTTTCAATTCATATAATTGTAATATTATGTATAAATTGTTGATTATTGCCTCCCACATTATATTTCTTGAACATCCTTAAAAAATGATTATAATATGTGGAAATGATCAAGAAAATGTCATCTGCTTACTGATGACTTTGAAGGAAAAGAAGAGTTATGTCACGATCAAATTTGATATGGGAATGACTAAATTCCTTACTCTTAATATAAAGACAAGCAAACCAATTAGTATGAAGAGGCCATTGATAACACAAGACATTAGGACGATCAATATTCATCAACGGTAACTATGACCAACAGGCTAGATGATGACTTAATGAAAGGAAATAAGTCAAAGTCTATATAAATATGACATGACATTTCGAAGACAAATAAATGCATAAATAAGATTAAAAATGAAAGCAAAATAATCGAGCAAAGAGAGCTAATTGGCTGTAAGTTAAGAATAATTTGTACGAGGAGAAATATTTCAAGTAAAAGATGCAACTGAGATTATAAATGTGTTAAATTAAGTCTAATTTAAGAATTCTATGAAAATTCAAGGGGGATTATAACTACCACAAGGCCAATTTAAAGGTGACCTGAAAACTCAATAGATAACGAATTGCAAAATTAAAAAGCAAATTGTCAAAGGGGTTGATGGGCGCTAATTATTCTTAGAATATATTATTGTTTATGTATTTCTACTTGGACAATTTTTCATATTGGGCATGAGCATTTCTATCAACCTGATTTAATCAAAAAAAAGACACATGCATCCTTTCAATTCATTGAATTACAACATTAAATACAAGTTATTGATGATTACTTTTCATAATTTTATTTTTGTGCATCTTAAAAAATTAATTATTTGAGGGAATACTCAAGTTAAGAAATGAATGCAATCGAAAAGGTAAGATGGTTGATAAAATATATTGTGTTGTGATAGACAAATATATTGATAAAATGTCTAGGAAAAGCAAGAGTTTTGATGAGATGAGTATTGATAAGAGAATGATTGAACTTCAGGGCCGGTTTGGTGCAATTTAGAGGCTATGTTGCTGTTCAAACCGCATCGCAATTTTTGTTTGGGGCACTGTTTAAACCCATTTTTCAAAAAAGCCAATCTTCAAGACTTTATTTTGAGAACTTGACATTTTTATCATATCCACAGGATGGGATCGCGGTCAAAACTCCTTTTACCCTTTGGGCCCTAGAGTTTTTTCTCTTCTCGGTTCCAAGCTCGTTTCCTTTCACCTACTCCTTAGAGACTTCTTTTAACTTTGCTACAGTCTTGCATCCCTCATCGAGAGTTAGAATAAGCTATTTGGAGCATGAATTGAGTGATATTTCACACCAGCATTTGCTTTTACTTTCGTCCTTATTTATTTTGATTTATTCGGTTGTCGTCATTCAGGGTTTGAAGATGTTATTCTGGGCAAAAATGCCTCTTTTTGTAGTTGGATTTGTGTTGTTGAGAATGTTGTGTTCGAATGTGGAGGAAGTTACGTATGGTCCCTCCAATTGGTTTTTCTCTCTGCTTACAAGTTGCTGATGAATTTTTCTTTACTCTCTAACATGGCATAAGTGTTGTGGAGGTAGTTGTATTCGTAGGTGGAGTAATCCTAGTTTTGCTCCTCAATTCAACAAACCTGAGTTACTTTCAATGAGTATAACTTATAAGTACAATCAAAAGTTCATTGAATATTACAAAAGTTATATTAATCATGACATATGGTACAAATTCCATAGAATCACTGGTTATTGTATAAGTTATATTTCCATTGCTTATGGCATAGGTTCAGGATTATACTTATTAAGTGGCATGTCATTGGTTCATTGATTTCATTGAGTATTACATAGGTTAATATAGTTTGGTGTGAACTTATGTACTTCATTGAGTTGCTTAAATATGCTTTTATTGAGAATTGCATAGGCTAATATAATTTGATATGAGCCTAAGCAATTTAAAAAAAACATCTTCATTAAGGGTCCGTTTGGGGCAGCTTATAAGTGCGGGCGGCATTTTCAAAACGCCGCCGTACCGTTTGGTTCGGGCTTTTCGCTAACTTAGCTAAAACTGCGTTTAGGTTTTTACACTAAACGCAGACCGCGGGTTGACCCCTGCGGTAGGCCCACGGGCCGCATTTTAGGATAAGCAACTTATTCTGAAACGCACAAGCTGTCCCAAACGGACCCTTAGGGTCTTANCATGAGAAATTAAGGCTTTTTGGGTTAAAAGTGTTCTCCAACTTTAGAAAAATCAGAGAACATCTCTAATCATGTAAAGAATAGATCCTGAAATTCTCAAGCCACTATGATAAGTATGTAACTATTTATGATTTAAATAATCTTTAGGGTTTTAAATTAATTTAAAATTAAATCTAAGATAGTTATTTTCAATTTTTGGTTCATTCAATTCTCCTCTGTTCACTAAGCACAGATGTATTTTTATTTTATTTTTCGAATTTTTCTACACCAAGATAAGATTTTGTAAAGTTGTAATTCATTTTTTGAATTCATTTAAACTTAAAATACCCTATCTATCCACTTAACCACACAACGTCCAACTCAACCTCGGTGTCCCCGAAAGTCCATGCAGCGTGCTCTGATTGGCTTCCCTTTCCATGTAGCATGCTGACTCGGCCCTCCTCACTTAACCGCTTAGTTTCCTGCCCATTTTGGACTGAATTTCCAATCATATTACAATGCTATATCCATCTGTTGCAGAAAATCTACCCATGTAACGTTGAATTAATTCTGTTGGTGAGTACAGACCGTCACTAAAAACATACTACAAGCTAAAGATGATGAGAACTATGAAGCCAAACACCGGATGTAAAATCACAAGTGTCTGTTTTGTTCTAGAAATGACTTCTTGATGAGAGTAAGCTGATTCATTAACTGCATTTGGTTCAGCCATGATCTTTGAGATTCAACATGTAATCATACTTAACATATTAAAACTTGATATGTTTGTGGATTTACGACAGTCAAAGGCGCAAATATTTATGTTTGAACTTTTGAGCACTAACATGATACTGAATTAAATTTACAAGCACAATTGAGAGAGCAGTGAAATTGTTACATGAGTGGAAGTACAAGGAAAGTATAAAAATATCACTGTTCAATTTCATTTTCTTCATCTTCATTAAGTAAATTAAGGCAGGGAATTTGAAGTAATAGAAGGTAATAATAGGTTATTGTGTGTTATACTTAGGCTCCGTTTGGGGCAGCTTATCCGCTGTAGTGGCGTTTTGAAAACACCGCCTCATCGTTTGAAAATTACGTTTGAGCAGCTTATCCGAAAATGCAGTTGGCTTTTTACACTAAACAAGGAACGCGGGTCTAACCCCGCGGTCCGCATTTCTAAAAAAACGACTTATCTATATAAGCATAAACCACTCCAAACACACCCATAGCGTGTTTGATTCATTTTGATATATTGAAATGTCTCAATGATGTGATCACATAATTAAAATTGATTTGTTATTTTTATATATTTATAAACTTGTAATTAATAATAATAATTATGACCTAAATTATAACATTTAATTAAAATAAAAATAAAAATTTCTTTATCTTAGATTTAATTGCTAATTTTAATTAAAATAAATAAATGAGCTTACATCACATAATTATAAAAACAAAATATTATGACAAACTTTGAATTAATTAATAATGTTTAATCAATGAAAAGAAAACCAAAGTTTTTTCTTTTTTTTTTATCGCAATTGCACGCAGTTCATTGCCATTTAAATTGGGTTAAATTACTATCATACCATTGCTCGTAGCTTTGTGTTTTTTTTATAATTGGTTTAACGTGCATTTTAATAATTTAAATCTGTTAATGATAAAAATAAAATTAATCGGGCCAAATTTATCCGATTAGTAGATGGGGAGAGAAATTTAGTCGTGATTTCACTCTCTTAATAAGATTTTTAATATTATACATAAATTGATCTTTATGATAGTTATAAAGAATTTATAATAAATATTAGAAAAATGTGAATATATAATAAATATTAAAAATGTAAATATATAGAGAATCTCTTTTTCTTTCTCTCACCCACGCACACTGTCTGTCTCCCCTGTCTCTGTATGCACGCACAGTCCCAACGCAGCTGAACACCGACGAGACTCCTGGGAACAAATAAAGGTGTAAGGGAGGAGGAGCGAGAGGGAAGCAAGCTCGAGTGTTTAACATAACTAAAAAGTCAGATTGAGTGTTTTGAATTTTTGACTAAATTTATCAAAACACGTCTAAAAAATTATTATAAATCCATATTGTTCATATGAAAGGGTAGGAGAAGAGAAGAGTGAGGTAACAACTGAATCATAGCTTTGGAATAGAAGTGCAAGATCAACGATTACTATCCGTCGTCGATCATCACTAGTTGTTTTTGTAACCCAACTAGAATTGTTATAGCCCAACCACCGGTAGGTGTTGTAGCCCAATTACGATTGTTATAGCCTAACTGCAACTGTTGTAGCCCATACCACTGTTATAGCCTAGATATCACAATTATAGCCCCACTATAGCTTTTGTAACAAAATCATCACTACACAGTCATGCTTACTGGTTATCCCAACATAGTTGTGACTTCAACATAACTTTACAATCTCATATTCCTTAGTTCAAATAAAGAATGGATCAATGTACCTTTAATTACATAGTGGATTGCTTTGAATGAGTTAGAAAGGTTTTCATATAAAAATTTGGTTGTTTCTTACATTTCTATTTGTGTGTGCTAGAAAATTATATTGAGCTAAGACTTAAGATTGATCACAAANAAAAATTATAATATTTAATAATAAAAAAAATAAAAATTGCTTTATCTTAGAATTAATTGCTAATTTTAATGAAAAAAAAAAATTAAATGAGCTTACATCACATAATTATAAAAACAAAATATTATGACAAACTTTGAATTAATTAATAATGTTTAATCAATGAAAAGAAAACCAAAGTTTTTTATTTTTATTTTTATCGCAATTGCACGCAGTTCATTGCCATTTAAATTGGGTTAAATTACTATCATACCATTGCTCATAGCGATGAATTTTTTGTCGTGATTTCACTCTCTTAAGAAGCTTTTTAATATTTAACATAAATTGATCTTTATGATAGTTATAAAGAATTTATATATTAAAAAGGTGAATATATAATAAATATTAAAAATGTAAATATATAGAGAATCTCTTTTTCTCTCTCTCACCCACGAACACTGTCTGTCTCCCCTGTCTCTGTATGCACGCACAGTCCCAACGCAGCTGATACCGACGAGATTCCTGGGAACAGATAAAGGTGAAAGGGAGGAGGAGCGAGAGAAAAGCAAGATCGAGTGTTTAACATAACTAAAAAGTCAGATTGAGTGTTTTGAAATTTTGGCTAAATTTATCAAAACACGTATCTAAAAAATTATTATAAATCCATATTCTTCAGATGAAAGGGTAGGAGAAGAAGAGTGAGGTAACAACTAAAGCATAGTTTTGGAATAGAAGTGCAAGATCAATGATTACTATCAGTCGTCGGTCATCACTAGTGGTTTTTGTAACCCAATTAGAATTGTTATAGCCCAACCACCGGTAGGTGTTGTAGCCCAATTACGATTGTTATAGCCTAACTGCAACTGTTTTAGCCCATACCACTGTTATAGCCTAGATATCACAATTATAGCCCCACTATAGCTTTTGTAACCAAATTATCACTTCACAGTCATGCTTACTAGTTATCCCAACATAGTTGTGAACATAACTTTACAATTTCATATTCCTTAGTTTAAATAAAGAATGGATCAATGTACCTTTAATTACATAGTTGATTGCTTTGAATGAGTTAGACTCCATTTTTTTCCTTTCTAAGGTTTTCATATAAAAATTAGGTTGTTTCTTACATTTCTATTTGTGTGTGCTAGAAAATTATATTGAGCTAAGACTTAAGATTGATCACAAAATAACACCGTCATAATATGATGACGGTTATAATGTGTATGTTCTCTAATGGTTTTACCTATTAAGTTGTGAATTACAAGACGCATTTGAAAGGGTAAAATGCTCTATATAAGTTAAAGTTGATTTAGATTTATCCACTTAAAAAAAAAAATTCACCATTAGTTTATAAGGTCTCTTTAGACAATGAAATNCAAGTTGTGAATTACAAGACGCATTTGAAAGGGTAAAATGCTCTATATAAGTTAAGGTTGATTTAGATTTATCCACTTAAAAAAAAAAATTCACCATTAGTTTATAAGGTCTCTTTAGACAATGAAATCTATGGGTACCAACAAGAATACTATGATTAAATCATATCAGCTACCTACACTACAAATTTCACCTTTAGTTTACAAGATCTCTTTAGACAATGTAATCTATGGCTACCAATAAGAATACTTTGATTAAATCATATCAGCTACCTACACTAAGTAGAGTAAGCTTCAAGATAGTTCGAGACGACAGAATCATATAATTTTGATTCATCACACTCCTACAATTTACTCTAAGCTAGAAAATTAATGTTTTATAATTAAATGTACTTGATAATTTCTCTAATTATAAAGAAGATAATTAATTATAAGAGCTTACGTCTATAAAAAATCTCAAAATAAACCTTAAAATTGCATTATCATGAAAGCAAAATCTCTAAATATATCGTATCCATAACCTAATGTACCTTCTAAAAATTTAACCAAGAACTACCCACGAAAACCTACTCACAAGAGGGTTCGGGCCACAAATTTTTGGAGCCCATAAAATAATAAAAATCACTAATTAAAAAATTGATTAAAAATATTTTTCCCCCTAAAAGTCTAATTNAAAAGCAAAATCTCTAAATATATCGTATCCATACTCTAATGTACCTTCTAAAAATTTAACCAAGAACTACCCACAAAAACCTACTCACAAGAGGGTTCGGGCCACAAATTTTTAGAGCCCATAAAATAATAAAAATCACTAATTAAAAAATTGATTAAAAATATTTTTCCCCCTAAAAGTCTAATTAACATATCTTCTCTTACTTGATTTATAATTAACACAAATTGGAATAACTCACTCATTTCGAAAGGTATGGGTTAAACATTACACTAATTAAAAAATCATTGCTGAAATCACTCATTCCATAATGCTAAATTAAGCTTTAATTCTCTTAAAGAATTTTTAATTTGACAAAAAAATAGATAAATTGAAAATTTTTTATTATTTTAATCTCTACATTTTTAACCAAGAATCTACTAACAGAGACAAACAATTACAACTACTGTTCATAACAATAATATTCAAATACTAAATAGAAATAAAATTAAAAAAAAAAACTAAATAAAAATAATATTAAAAACTATCATTATTAAACTAATTATAACACTAAACTAATTTCANTAAAATTAAAAAAAAACTAAATAAAAATAATATTAAAAACTATCATTATTAAACTAATTATAACACTAAACTAATTTCAGCTATATCTCCAATAAAAAATTACATTTGCATGAAGGAATCTAATATATAATTCCCGCTGGTGCGTCATTTAGACAAGGCCATTGGATCCTCCAAATAGACCAAACGCTGAAGCATGAAAGAAGCCCTCACATAGGACAAATTATTGTGTCCAATAATAGGGTGCCAAGTGGCAACCCGGGCCAGAACCGTGTATGTCAGTAGGCCCAAATTGTCACGTGGCCCCCTGTTACTGAACACCTGATGCAAATTTACATTAGGTGTCCTCATGCAATAATTTCACCTTCACGAAAACACTTGTGTAGGACATTGTCGCTCCTATTTCAAGCAATTTTTTATTGCACTCCTGTTACCATATTAAAAGTTACATGCTACACTGAATTTGTACACTTTCGATCAGGAAGTTTAAAATAGCACAAATTCAGAACTAGAAAAAACTTCATTGGAATTCATTTTGGGCTTNGTGGGTGTAAACGAGCCGAACACAAGCGAAGCGAGCACAGGGTCAGCTCGGCTCCTTTATATTTCGATCTCAAAATGTGTTTTTGTTAGTTTAATGAGTCGAATAGGAGTGAACATAAAGAATAGTTTTGACAATTCTAATTGTGTAGTCATAAATTATTAAAAATTTGGACAAAATTTTAAAATTTTTGTTTATATTAAAACATCATTTGAATCTAATTTAATAATTTTTATTTTATTTTTTTAATTAATACTTTTAATTGATTATAAATTTTTGTAGTCTTGTATCAATTAATTTTTTTAAAAATACTACTCATCAAAGATATATATATACNTAACGAGCCCAACACGATCTGTTTGCGAAAAACGAGCCGTATTGACAGCCCTCGAGAAAACCTCGCTAGAAATAATTTAGAACAAATTTCATAGAGGACAATTTATAAAGACTTTTTAGGGCAATTACAACGTAGGATTCGTTTTTTTACTTTTTTTCTAAAATTTGCATTTTCTTTCATTCACTTAAATATCAAAATTCATCATAAAATTCATGCTATTATTTTTTATTTTTTATCAAATTATCAATAATATGATAGTGATTGCTAGTTTTGTAAATAATAAAATTTTGAATGTTATGCATGTAAAATTCTAAATTTTCTTGTAATTTCATATAAATTTAAAAAAGTATCACTTTTATCAAAGTTATTCAAAAAATTAATTAAAATATTTTTTATAAATATAAAATGAATTATTGTTTAAAAATATTTTGAAACAAAATTATAAGAATAAATTTTAATGTCTTATATATTTCTTTTTTAATAACTATTTATTTAATTATATTCCTTGTTTTAAAAGGCTATAAATATTATTATATTTTAAAAAATATTTATAAGTTTTTATTTAAAGTTTTGAATTAAACTATTTAATATTCTTTACTTTTATTTAATTTCCAATGTTTATTCAAATTAGTAATATAATTTATAATAATTATAATAGAATAAAACATAAATATTACATCGTATTTATTTTAAAATAAATTTGTTCTTACTTAAATAATTAATTAGGATTTGTTAACCTTGTTTTTATTATTTTTATATGTCCTTCCTTTGTAGCTATTTAATTTTAATTTTAATTTCTTTATAATATGTGCATTCACTTTAAATGTTATTAGTTGGGTAGAGTATTGAATTTTTAATTTATTTTTTATTATTTTAAAATTTTCTAAAAAAAATTTATTTCTAAAAAGCCCTACTAAGAGAATATATATATCATAAGTAGCTTGTTTAAAATATTATATTTATTTTCACCTTTTCACTTATTTTTGAAGCTATTATTTTAAAATTTAATTTAATTGAGTTTATTCAAATAAATANATATATATATGCTATAGAAATTAGCAATGTTATTCTATCATATAATTTGTCATAGTTGAATGTTTTTATGAATTAAATTATTTCACTCAACTTTAATACACAAAGTTTTAAACAAACAATTCATAAAAATTTCTTTGTTGAGAGCATTCATTAAGTAAAATATCTAATTGCTTAGATATACATTGATGAACTTTAATAAATATTGCATTACATTGAAATGGGATGACAAACATAAGGATATGCCAAATTTAACTCTAAAGAACATAAGCTTGCATAAATCTTAATGATTTATTAAAAAATAATTTTTTAATAATGAAAATTTTCTTCATTGAGATGATAATTTGGTAGCATTGTTGTATTTTATTTCTCTTATGGACATTTTAGTTATGTCTCCTTGATCTATTTTTTATTATATAAAGTATGTGATAGAATGATTGAGATATATGACTGTCGGTCTCCGAATGGGAATCTTGTCGATTGCTTTAATTTATATGTATATAATTTTTTTTATTTTAAAATGGTATTTTAATTTGAATAAGATCCAATAGATCTTATATATAGGGATGGACTCAAATTTTTCGTTCTCGAAGGACTTCGTAGGCAACCGTCGTCAATCTGTGTGTATAATATTCCGACATTGATTAGAAATTGCAAATAAAATAATCAAAGGAGAGCATTTCTTAGCCTAGTTCGGGTAACTAACATATGGATATTTGGGGGTGGCACCTAAAATATGTAGTTTGTCATGCATATAAGTAAGTTATATTTTTACTGAGCAAAAAAATATCATTTTCATTAGAAATGTATTTGTTTTATCATCGTATTGTATAATTTGTAAATTATGTTATCCACATGTTAGTTACACAGTCGAGGCAAAATCACCAGCAACCTAAGAAGGCAATGGTCATCTCTTATCAAATATCGGTGAATAGTACTGTCAATCATGTGCTCTCACAAGGTCCTCGGGTCAGGAGATACAATATTGTTTAGTCATCCCAAATTTATCACAGATGTCTTTGTCATCATTGCACATACCACCAACACGTCCAACTTATGTGTCAGTCTGATGATCCATATAAATTGTCATGGTTTAAATATCTAAATTTGCTTAAAAGGGTTTGAGCACTATATCCAAGGCACATACCCCTGAGCATTTGGTATTACTGTAGGTTAAGTTGTAGCTGAGTATTTCCATTTAGTATGTGTTGATTTAAAGAGTCTCGAATAATATAGGATTTCATGTTTGTTTGGTTTTAGCGATTGTTGTAGTTTGAGGACGATTTTCCTCAACAAATTGTAGTAAATTTGAATGTGCAATGGAATTTACAAAAGCTTATAAAGGTGTCCAAGATTTAATTCTGAAACACCATAAGGCACCTTGGAACATCCCTAGTTCATTTAACATTTCTACATTGTTGACTTGATCAACCCGTTTACATTGTGTATTTTCATGTTTTAAAATATGCTCAACTTTTTATGTCTTAATTAGCCCATGAGTAGGGGTATTGGTCAATTCTTGACATTATGGTTAGATCATATGGATAAAACCCTAAGGGTATATTTACTAGTCATTAAAGAATTTACACTCTTGCCCCTCTCGATTGGGATCGAGCTTGTAGTGTTTTAAAATGTTCCATTATCACTTATATTTTATTTTTTAAGTATTCCTTAAATGATATTAGATTAAACCAAACTCACTACTAAACTCTTAAGGCTTAAGAGGTAAACTTGTACTTAAAAAAAAAAAAAAACTTTATGAAATATGTTTGATCTTCATTGAAAGGATTGAACTCTATTCAATCATTATGTGAGGTCCCAAATGAATGAAACATTAATCTTCTAACTCATACCCCTCACTCTTGAATCATTTCAGATTCTAATTTCTTCCTAAACAGAATAATTCAAGTAATTACAATTTTATCCATTTATAGAAAAGTCATGAGTGGGTTAGTACCTCATTTACTCTTTGTGATTTAATACCCTTCTCTTTTGGTTTAACCGAAAATTTTGATTAAATTAGAGTTAGGGTGTAAAATTCAAAATTATATGTATGTCCTTAGGATTTACACCACAAAACTTTTATATTTTTAATCAAATGACCAAGAAACGTTATTAGCCTCTTACGCATAAATTAATTAAAACATCAGAAGAGAAGTTGTTTTTTTTCTAAAGTTCAATTATTTTTTGTAATTATTTTTAATCCTTGATTTTTTAATTTATAATGTCAATTAATTTAACTACAAAAAAAAAACCCTTTGATCTTATAAAAATTTTATGTTGTTGCTCAAAGTCAGAGGACCTATTGGAATAATTTTTATGATTTTTTGAATTATATTTTAATTTTTATAATTTTTTAATTGATTTCAATAAATAAATAAATAATTTTATTTAAAAAATTTCATTTTTATTTTTCATTGGTCTCTATGACTTTATTGAACACAGAGAAGTTGATTTTATAATTTGTTTTTATTTTTTATTTTATTTTTTAGAATTATTTTAGCCAATAAATTTATAAAATTTTAGAAAAATACATTAAATTACTCAAAATACATTTTTATGTCTTTAAGAATTTATAAAAATACTTTAAAGTTGTTCTCTCTAATCAGAGAAGATTTTGTAATATTTTGAAATATATTTGCATTTTTAAAATTTTTTATTATTTTTAATTAGAAAAAAAATTACTTAAAAATATATATTTTTAATTTTTAACTTCACTTTTATTTTTCCTAAGTGTCTCTAACTTTAGTGATCTCATTAGACTTGGTTTTACATTTTTTTATTCATATTTTATTTTTTATAATTATTTTAAGTGATAATTAACCAAATAATGGGAAAATTATATTTAAGTATTTAAAATACATTTTCTGCCTTTGAAAATTTTGTAAGGGCACTTTGGAGTTATTTTATTTAATCAGAGAGATTTTTGAGATAGTTTGAAATATATTTGCATTTTATTAATTTTTAATGTTCTTCTAAATAGGAAAATACTTAAAATATATATTTTTCATTTTAAATCCCACTTTTATTTTCCTTAAGTGCCTCTAACTTTAATGAACTTATTAAACTTGATTTTATAATTTTATTTTTATTTTTATTTTGTTTATTATTATTATTTTAAATGGACAGAGGTGATTATCATGGGAAATTAAGGCTTTTTGGGTTAAAAGTGTTCTCTAACTTTGGAAAGATCAAAGAACATCTCTAATCATGTAAAGAATCGACCCTGAAATTCTCAAGCCACGATGATAAGTATGTAACTATTTATGATTTAAATAAGTTTTAGGGTTTTAAATTAATTTAAAATTAAATCTAAGATAGTTATTTTAAATTTTTGGTTCATTGAATTCTTCTCTGTTCACTAAGCACAGAGGTATTTTTATTTTATTTTTCGGATTTTTCTACACCAAGATATGATTTTGTAAAATTATATTTCATTTTTTGAATTTATTTAAACTTAAAATACCCTATTCATCAACTTAACCACGCAGCGTCCAACTCAACCTCGGTGTCCCCGAAAGACCATGCAGCGTGCTCTGATTGATTTCCCTTTTCACGTAGCATGCTGACTCGGCCCTCCTCACTTAACCGCTTACTTTCCTGCACATTTTGGACTGATTTTCCAATCATATTACAATGCTATATCCATCTGTTGCAGAAAATCTACCCATGTATTGTTCAAGCTTGTTAACTGCTCAATAACGTTGAATTAATTCTGTTGGTGAGTACAGGCCGTCACTAAAAACATACTACAAGCTAAAGATTTACGACAAAACATGAAGTATGAATTAACTAGTCATTGTTCAATTTCATTTTCTTCATCTTCAATACTCTCGCCTAAAGCTTATGCATTTATTTGTACTAGACACCAAGGTTGTTATAGCTTCAAGGGGCCATATGGCACATGTGTGTCTCGCTATTAATTTGCTAACGATAAAATTTTAGCATTATCTAATGATTTGCTAAGTCTTTTCTTTCAAATTTTTTATATTTTAGCTACCCAAAACATGAAGTATGAATTAACTATGAATTAACTAGTCATTGTTGTAGTTTTGGCTACATGACAAGCTCAAGAAATTCATATAAGTAAATTAAGGCAGGGAATTTGAAGTAATGGAAGGTAGTAATAGGTTATTGTGTGATATACTTATCTTTAGGCTCCGTTTGGGGCAGCTTATCCACTGCAGTGGCGTTTTGAAAACACCGCCTCATTGTTTGAAAATTACGTTTGAGCAGCTTATTCGAAAATGTTGTTGGTTTTTTACATTAAACACGGAACACTGGTCGAACCCCGCGATCCGCATTTCTAAATAAACAATTTATCTATATAAGCATAAACTACCCCAAACGCACCCTTAGCTTGTTTGATTCATTTTGATATATTGAAATGTCTCAATGATGTGATCACATAATTAAAATTGATTTGTTATTTTNACTTAAAAATATATTTTAATTTTAAATCCCACTTTTATTTTGCTTAAGTGCCTCTAACTTTAATGAACTTATTAAACTTGATTTTATAATTTTTTTTATTTTTATTTTGTTTATTATTATTATTTTAAATGGACAGAGGTGATTATCATGGGAAATTAAGGCTTTTTGGGTTAAAAGTGTTCTCTGACTTTGAAAAAATCAGAGAACATCTCTAATCATGTAAAGAATAGGCCCTGAAATTCTCAAGCCACGATGATAAGTATGTAACTATTTATGATTTAAATAAGTTTTAAAGTTTTAAATTAATTTAAAATTAAAGCTAAGATAGTTATTTTCAATTTTTGGTTCATTGAATTCTCCTCTGTTCATTAAGCACAAAGGTATTTTTATTTTATTTTTCGATTTTTTCTGCACCAAGATATGATTTTGTAAAGTTGTATTTCATTTTTTGAATTTATTTAAACTTAAAATACCCTATTCATCAACTTAACCACGCAGCATCCAACTCAACCTCGGTGTCCCCGAAAGACCATGCAGCGTGCTCTGATTGATTTCCCTTTCCACGTAGCATGCTGACTCGGCCCTCCTCACTTAACCGCTTAGTTTCCTGCCCATTTTGGACTGATTTCCCAATCATATTACAATGCTATATCCATCTGTTGCAGAAAATCTACCCATGTATTGTTCAAGCTTTGCTAACTGCTCAATAACGTTGAATTAATTCTGTTGGCGAGTACTGGCCGTCACTAAAAACATACTACAAGCTAAAGATTTACGACAAAACATGAAGTATGAATTAACTAGTCATTGTTGTATAAAAATATCATTGTTCAATTTCATTTTCTTCATCTTCATCACTCTCGCCTAATGATTTGCTAAGTCTTTTCTTTCAATTTTTTTATATTTTAGCTACCCAAAACATGAAGTATGAATTAAGTAGTCATTGTTGTAGTTTTGGCTACATGACAAGCTCTAGAAATTCATATAAGTAAATTAAGGCAGGGAATTTGAGGTAATGGAAGGTAATAATAGGTTATTGTGTGCTATACTTATCTTTAGGCACCGTTTGGAGCAGCTTATCTACTGCAGTAGCGTTTTGAAAACACTGTCTCATCGTTTGGAAATTATGTTTGAGCAGCTTATCCGAAAATGCAGTTGGCTTTTTACACTAAACAAGAAACACGAGTCGAACCCCGCGGTTTGCATTTCTAAATAAACGACTTGTCTATATAAGCATAAACTACCCCAAACGCACCCTTAGCGTGTTTGATTCATTTTGATATATTGAAATGTCTCAATGATGTGATCACATAATTAAAATTGATTTGTTATTTTTATATATTTATAAACTTCTAATTAATAATAATAATTATGACCTAAATTATAATATTTAATAAAAAAAAATAAAATTGCTTTATCTTAGAATTAATTGCTAATTTTAATAAAAAAAATTAAATGAGCTTACATCACATAATTATAAAAACAAAATATTATGACAAACTTTGAATTAATTAATAATGTTTAATCAATGAAAAGAAAACCAAAGTTTTTTTTTTTATTTTTTTTATCGCAATTGCACGCAGTTCATTGCCATTTAAATTGGGTTAAATTACTACCATACCATTGCTTGTAGCTTTGTGTTTTTTTTTTCTAATTGGTTTAACGTGCATTTTAATAATTTAAAATTGTTAATGATAAAAATAAAATTAATCGGGCCAAATTTATCCGATTAGTAGATGGGGAGAGAAATTTAGTCGTGATTTCACTCTCTTAAGAAGATTTTTAATATTTAACATAAATTGATCTTTATGATAGTTATAAAGAGTTTATAATAAATATTAAAAATGTAAATATATAAAGAATCTCTTTTTCTCTCTCTCACCCACACACACTGTCTGTCTCCCCTGTCTCTGTATGCACGCAAAGTCCCAACGCAGCTGAACACCGACGAGATTCCTGGGAACAGATAAAGGTGAAAAGGAGGAGCGAGAGGGAAGCAAGATTGAGTGTTTAACATAACTAAAAAGTCAGATTTGAGTGTTTTGAAATTTTGGCTAAATTTATCAAAACACATATCTAAAAAATTATTATAAATCCATATTCTTTAGATGAAAGGGTAGGAGAAGAGAAGAGTGAGGTAACAACTAAAGCATAGCTTTGGAATAGAAGTGCAAGATCAATGATCACTATCAGTCGTCGGTCATCACTAGTGGTTTTTGTAACCCAAATAGAATTGTTATAGCCCAACCAACGATAGGTGTTGTAGCCCAATTACGATTGTTATAGCCTATTTGCAACTGTTGTAGCCCATACCACTGTTATAGCCTAAATATCACAATTATAGCTCCACTATATCTTTTGTAACCAAATTATCACCACACAGTCATGCTTACTGGTTATCCCAACATAGTTGTGACTTCAACATAACTTTACAATCTCATATTCCTTAGTTCAAATAAAGAATGGATCAATGTACCTTTAAATACATAGCGGATTGCTTTGAATGAGCTAGACTCCATTTTTTTTCTTTTCTAAGGTTTTCATATAAAAAATTGGTTGTTTCTTACATTTCTATTTGTGTGTGCTAGAAAATTATATTGAGCTAAAGCTTAGGATTGATCACAAAATAACACCGTCATAATATGATGATGGTTATAATGTGTATGTTCTCTAATGGTTTTACCTCTTAAGTTGTGAATTACAAGACGCATTTGAACAGGTAAATGCTCTATATAAGTTAAAGTTGATTTAGATTTATCCACTTACAAAAAAAGTTCACCATTAGTTTATAAGATCTCTTTAGACAATGAAATCTATGGGTACCAATACGAACACTATGATTAAATCATATCAGCTACCTACACTACAAAGTTCACCTTTAGTTTACAAGATCTCTTTAGACAATGTAATCTATGGCTACCAACAAGAATACTTTGATTAAATCATATCAGCTACCTACACCAAGTAGAGTAAAGTTCAAGATAGTTCGAGATGACAGAACCATCTAATTTTGATTCATCACACTCCTACAATTTACTCTAAGCTAGAAAATTAATGTTTTATAAGTAAATGTACTTGATAATTTCTCTAATTATAAAGAACATAATTAACCATAAAAGCTTACGTCTATAAAAAATCTCAAAATAGACCTTAAAATTGTATTATCATAAAAGCAAAATCTCTAAATATATCGTATCTATAATCTAATGTACCTTCTAAATATTTAACCAAGAACAAACCACAAAAACCTACTCACAAGAGGGTTCGGGCCACAAATTTTTAGAGCCCATGAAATAATAAAAATCACTAATTAAAAAATTGATTAAAATAGTTTTCCCCTAAAAATCTAATTAACATATCTTCTCTTACTTGATTTATAATTAACACAAATTGGAATAACTCCCTCATTTCGAAAGGTATGGGCTAAACATTACACTAATAAAAAAATCATTGCAGAAATCACTCATCCCATAATGCTAAATTAAGCTTTAATCCTCTCTTAAAGAATTTTTAATTTGACAAAAAAATAGATAAATTGAAAAAATTCTATTATTTTAATCTCTACATTTTTAACCAAGAATCTACTAACAGAGACAAACAATTACAACTACTGTTCATAACAATAATATTCAAATACTAAATAAAAAATAATATTAAAAATATCTCCAATAAAAAATTCCATTTGCATGAAGGAATTTAATATATAATTCCCTCTGGTGCGTCATTTAGACAAGGCCATTGGATCCTCCAAATAGACCAATAGCTGAAGCATGAAAGAAGCCCTCACATAGGACAAAATTATTGTATCCAATAATAGAGCGCCATGTGGCAACCCGGGCCAGAACCGTGTATGTCAGTAGGCCCAAATTGCCACGTGGCCCTTGTTATTGAACACCTGATGCAAATTTGCATTAGGTGTCCTCATGCAATAATTTCTCCTCACATAGGGCACCTTCATGAAAACGCTCGTGTAGGACATTGTTGCTTTATCGCACTCCTGTTACCATATTAAAAGTTACATGCTACGCTGAATTTGTAAATTTTCGATCAGGAAGTTTAATATATCACAAATTCAGAACTAGAAAAAAACTTCATTGGAATTCATTTTGGGCTTCATATGTTCAAATCATGCAACACTTCTCAAAAAATAAATCGATAAGATCAGAAATGTAATAAATATGACAACAGATAGGAGCTACAAACCTCTTAGAAATCCATACTGACACTTCCAGTGAATTGCTGCAACATTGACCATGCAAAATAAATTTCTATTTTCCTTAATTGCCCTCTCATATCAGTGGGAACCATACCTTAGGGAGAAAAGCATGAAGTCTATGATGATGCCTTTTCCTTCCAGCTGACAGTGACACACTCTAGAAGAATGAAACTTTTCCAACAAAGCAACAATAAGCAGTAGCCGGATCTTCTGTGAGATATTTACAAACTAAGACAAATCTTTGATCCAGACAACAACCTTCACTTTTTGAAGCAGAAGCAGCACAGATCCTATAGTGATAACCATAAGGAGAAAATTATCAGATTCCCATAAATACAAAGCTCAAGTGGCATAAAAAATTCTAGAGAATGGATTTCTAATGTAATCAAACAGACTAAAATATCAAATTTAAAAGGAAGCCTATATTTCCTTTAAGGTTCTGAAATAGTTTAAACTGTTGCTTTACAAATCGTAGAGTGGGACAGTTATTGTTCACGTTTCACTGCTTAAAAAATTATATTTTGTCAGTTTGGCGAATTGTAAGAATGACTGCCAAAATCAGCAAAGTTAATAAGAGTAATAGAGATAAATTGTCCTCACAATACTTCTCATTAATGCTTCAAGAAACGTTCATTTCGCAGAAACCATACATACAGTAACCTTTTTTTTTTTATATGAAGCATATTTCTTAAGCATAAATGCCATATTATATGTTTTTTTTAGAATAACTTTATAATACTTCACAATAATAGAAGATGTTATTTATATCCAAAGATAATATGCATATCATATATTATGAAATCATATAAAATTAGAAACAAAAAGCAAGACAAAGAAACTGGCTTCAATGATTGGTTATCTGGCGTGAAATCTCATGTAGAGGAATTTAACATTTAAAAGGATGAAGATGCATGCTACAAATGATAGTTTGGGATTAACATATGAAATTTTACTGCGTGCTTCAGACTTGCTTTTAATTTGAGCAGAGACCTACTCTAGTGGTCTTAAAGGCTTTCCAACAAACCCAATTCCCATAATCTGAAAACAAGAATAAAAAACTGCTGCAAGCGTACAAATATTGTCATTTCATAGCAATAACTCCGTATTAAAGATCTTAATTATGAGGCATGCAGCTTTTTTAAGGTGCATCCATTTCCAAGATTTTCAAAAAACATCAATAAAAACAACAAAGCCTTAATCCCACTACGTGGAGTTAGCTACAAAATCCTTTTTCTCCATTGCGTCCTATTTAGTGTCATATTTTCTTTTAGTCCTAATAAATTAAAAAATCAATTTTCATTAATTGATTTTCTAAAAACATCAATTAATAAAAATTCAATGTATGCTGTAAAGCAGGTATATGAAGATGAGTGACTAAATTATACAAATGTGACAAAGAGATTAATGAACGCGATGAATGTCACAAGGTTTGTTTGTGTATGACAATATTCTCCTACCTAATAGCTTGATAACATATTTTGTTTTCCTACTGCTTTGAATCCAGCATGTAAAATCATAGATTGAGTTAACTAGAACACTGAGTTCTACATGCGTTCACCCCATTCACAGGCATGCAATCACTTTAGCTGCTCTTGCATCCCTGTGCTTGTGCAGGATGAATCCAGCATGTAAAATCATAGATTGAGTTAACTAGAACACTGAGTTCTACATGCGTTCACCCCATTCGCAGGCATGCAATCACTTTAGCTGCTCTTGCATCCCTGTGCTTGTGCAGGAATGCATGCTTTTGACCACCCTCATTCTCACACGAGAGTTTTCCTCAATCTCAATTCTTGGATTAAGGCTTGTTCATAGATGATGTTGGTCCTACTAGGGCAGCACCTCTTCTCCCATTTTCTTTCTCCATCCTCTGCTGTTCCCTATAGTAAGCGGTCTATTTTTTGCATTCAAGATGTCACATATTTTGGGCTGCTCATCTTGGCCCTCATTCTTCTTGCTCCGTAGTGCTCAATGGACTCTTTCATTGGACGCTCCCAAGCTTTTGATCATCCCCACTAATCCTCCTTCACAGCGCTTGCTCCAGCCACTCCAATCACTTAAAAGGTTACTATACCTTCTGCTCCTAAGGTTTTGGTGGTCCCTTCTAATCAAGATTTGACACCCCATTCTTTAATCAGTCCATTCATCCCCTGAAGTTCCTTTTCCTTTTACTTGTAGCTCCCGTTCCTTTACTATGTTTGAGGTCCATGAAAACTTTAGTTTTCTTCCATCAAACTAAAAATTCTTACGTACAAAAGCAACCTTTTCTTTCTAAGACAACCAACGATTAGTTTCAGTGCTGCTGATCTCAATAAAATAATTTGACCATTCACTTTTACTATTCATGGTAAATTTCCAAGTATATTATTCATGAATTCATAATAGATTTGCATTTGAACAGTGAGTTTTCAGTTTGTTTATCATCATCATATTATCAAACTTTTTTAAGAGTCCGATCATATCAGAATTTTTTGTGTCATACATGCTATGTAAGCAATTTCTCAATGAAAGTTTTGAAATTATACCCCCATTTTGACACCAAGAAACCACCTACCAGCCTTATTTGAATGGCCTTTCCTAGGTTGTGTTTACATCACTTCAATCAATCAACCTTACATTTATAAGGATCTATTTTTAGCAAATTTTGCAAATTGACGCCACTATCAACAATTTTTCTAGGCATTCCATGGTAAGGATCTTGGCTAAAATGAATGTTACCTCTCCTAATTTAGGGAGGAATGGGATAAACTTACCGTGGATTCAGAGTTGACCCTTTTCTTTTGACCGTTGGATTTTGACTCATGGGAATTAGAAGGGATCTTAGTAGAACCACTATGTTTCTCCTCCCTCACTTGGTTAAATATGTAACTGTAGCTATCAGCTGATGCAGGATCCATCACATCCCATTCACCAAATTTTGGCACAGCCGAGCCTTTATCAACCTGTTTGAATCAAAGTGGCATCAAATGTGAGCTTATAATATCACCAGAGTTGCAGTTTTTGCTAATAGGTTAATATGAATGTGATCGAAAAAAAGGTGCCAATTTACCGAATAATCATTGCGATCACTAGGCTTCATTTTAGTCCTTCCTGGAGTGTTGGGAGCAAGTCCATGCTTATCTGATGAGGATCTCCTTTCTCTAGAAGGAGAAGAAATCGTACCTTTGCTTGATGATCTGTAATGAAGATGAGGATGAACAGGAGAGCGGTCGGTGCTGTGATCGGATTCGACATTACTCTGATTTGGCTTCCTAGGGGGATGACCCAAATTTCCTTGATCATGACGCCTGTTTGGTGAACCTGAGACAAGCTTGTGAGATGGCAAGGCTTCTGCACTCGTGTATTTTGAAGCTTGGTTCCTGTCAGCATCTTCTCGACTCTTTCGTCGCTCATGTTTCGCCTTTGCCGATCCTTGACTAGATGGTGGATAGGTATGAATTAGAGGACCCTCCTGTTGAAACGCTTCTGGATTTTGAAGGGGATCATTTGGATTGAACAGCTTTGTTGCATTCTTTCCCTTTCGGGCATTCTCAAAATATTGTGTATAGGGAACACTGCCATCATTCTCCCACTTTCCAAATTGGGGCACCCGAGCATTTTGCTGCAGTTAAATGGAACAATCAACTTGTGTAAATAACGTAATAAATGAAGAGGGAAACAATGAACAGCCTGAGCAAAGTTTCATAATAACTACATCTAAAGCCTAAATACAAACGATAAATTTATCTTTCTATGCCATTCATTTTAGCATCTCATTTGCACATAGCTATTTTTTGACAGTTTTTTTTTTCTTTTTGTGTCATAACGTGTTGTTTTATGAAGAAGCTCCTGTAGTTGATGTAGGACATCTAAATGTAGATATATGATGCACATGATAGGAAAAAACAACGCAAATGTAGAATTCACAACCAAAGGCCATCAAACAAACAAAAATTCATCTTTTTATGCAAACTAAAAAATATGAGAAATCCACGTGTCGTGTGATAAAAAGCTCTATTCCATCAAAGAGATTTAATGGACATTTGAAATCATTAAAACCCCTAATGCAACTAGAATTTGAAGTTGCAATTAGAAATACAATTGTAGCCAATTTGACTTAAAAACAATCACTTGTAAAATCAATAAGGAATCACCTGGAAGGAAAAGACTAACAAAAAAAAATTCACTAGGTGACCTTCCCTAAGAGCAAGTAATTGCTCTTTCATTAGGCTAGAAGACATTAACATGCAACAATGCATTCAAGATTAAAAAAACATCAAAACTTCCGTAGAGGAAAAATGATGACACTGGCAAGTACATACTTCCCTGAAATGTCCAACCAATAAAAAGATCATTAAACATGTTTAGTTTGATTTCGTTTCCAAATTTAGTTACATGCAACAATTTTCTTTATTTGGAAAATGGCTGTGATGATGTGCATATAAAAACAAGATGTAATCTCTTTAGTTACGATGTTCCAGTCTGGACAATCCCCAATTTAAGTTGGGTCAAGTTTTTAAATGGGGATTCCTACTTGCTATAAAAAAAATATATGACAACTTGGATTTATTATGATGGGCTAGCCTGGAATTTTTTGAAATTTTAGCTTGGGGGATTCTTTGAATTTGTAAGGAATGGATGGCTGCAGTTTGAAAAGAAGTTTTTGTATATTTCAGTTTTGCGTCATAAGCCCAATAGACACTGCAGCTTCTAGAATTTCGCTGTTGTGATCATTTAATTTAAATTTATCTGTCATTTTAACTTGTACTGTCAACCAATTTTCTATTTCAGGTACTCTCGTGAACAAATATTTTGAATTCAGAACAATGGAATTATATTTGGATGTTTATTGAGTAGTTCAAGTTGGATATAATTTGTGGATTAGAGATGAGTAATTTAGAGGTAGTAGATATCAGGAACTAGAATTATCTTAGAAATGCATCAGTAAAATTAAATAAAATTTCATATTTTGTTTGATCATGTGCACATGGGTAAATATTGAGTTCTTTGAGTGCGGTGCAAGAGTGACTATCAATTTCTAGGGAAAGCAATTTTTTTTTTTAACCAACATGAGGCCTCATTTTTTTCTACATGAATTATTTCCTCTTCTAAATATTTTATTATTGTTTTTCGTAGCATTTAGATTTTAATCAAATATCACACAAACTAGGTTTTCAAAATGTGGTCTGAATCCCATTAGAATTACGATTTTTATGGTCTCATATTTCTAATATTTCTCCTTTAATCTAAAGCGCCATTAGATTATCATTTAGTTTAGACTTATAAATCAAAAGAAAGTAGCTGTATAAATTTATGACATCTAAAAAATGACTTTTTAAAATGCAAACTCCTAATCTGAATTATATATTTTTAAACATCATGTCATCAAGTTGCATTGCATGAAAAACGTTTCAACTACAAAGCTTAAATTTGTGTTTTTAAAACCATCTATCCCTCAATCGATTCTCTCAACAATTTATGATGCAGGGCGGGGGGACGCCATGCCTGTGCGGGTGTGGCAGATGCCGCACACAGACTGATTTGATACAGGGGGAGAAGAATCGAGCGGTCCTCCCTTGCGCACGGTTCCCTCCTATTTGAGTAGGACCCACTCCTCTTTACCCAAAGAAGATATATATGTTATTTGTCGTGTTTAGGCCAATTTTTGCCCCAGTTTTGCTACCATTGACGTCTTTTCCCTTGCTAGAAGGTGGTTCTCTGACTATATTCTACTTCTAAGGTGGTGATTACCTCAACATTTTCCTTCCATATTTCCCATAGCCTGCATGCTGCTGCCCCTGCCTTGCGCCCCCTCCTAGCTGTTAACGCCTCTCCATGCTATTTCCAGATTGCTGCCGCCCCACAACACTGCATGCTTGTTGTCTACCGCTCTCCGTTTCCAGTACCTCAACGTGCAGCCCACCAGAGTCGATCCTTGCCCTAAAGGGATCTTTCATGTTTGTTGATACTTTCTTATTTTCAAGTGTCTTGTTTCTAATTCCCTATGAATTTTAGAAATAATACTTTCATTCGGTATGGTTTTGGGTTAACTCTGATATCAATTTAGNATTATTTGTCGTGTTTAGGCCAATTTTTGCCCCAGTTTTGCTACCATTGACATCTTTTCCCTGGCTAGAAGGTGGTTCTCTGACTATATTCTACTCTAAGGTGGTGATTACCTCAACATTTTCCTTCCATATTTCCCATAGAATGCTTGCTGCTGCCCCTGCCTTGCGTCCCCTCCTAGCTGTTAACGCCTCACCATGCTATTTCCAGATTGCTGCCGCCCCCACAACACTGCATGCTTGTTGTCTACCGCTCTCCGTTTCCAGTACCTCAACGTGCAGCCCACCAGAGTCGATCCTTGCCCTAGAGGGATCTTTCATGTTTGTCGATACTTTCTTATTTTCAAGTGTCTTGTTTATAATTCCCTATGAATTTTAGAAATAATACTTTCATTCGGTATGGTTTTGGGTTAACTCTGATATCAATTTAGTTAAATTCTAAAAGCATGTGTAGATTTTGGCAAGGTAAAGCATTTTCAATTTGTCGATGGATAAGTCTAAGTAACCCAAAATTGAAGATGTCATTCATTACTACAAGAAAAACGAGATAGCAATCGCATAACCTAGTAAAATAACTACTATGCTAGAAGCTACAAAGAGTTATGAGGATAAAAAACTCCCTATGATAGAAGCTACAAAGAGTTATGTGAACAAAAGACACTTCACTGTCAAAATCAAAAGCAAATACAAAAATACACCTGCTAGAGAATACACAAAATGATAAAAGAACAAAAGGCACAATATTAAAAGCAAAAGCTAACACAAAGATATGCAAGCTACATGATTCATAAAGACTATAGGAACTAAGACCACTGCACTACCAAAAGAAATAATTCAAATCTGCCACAGGATCACCATTTCAGAAAGCATAAGAAAATCTCAATCCATCAATTAATCCAACAGTATAACCCAATAAAGCCAACCACTTACACCAAACCACGCTAAAGGCTATCCAGGAAAATCATAAATATTACATATCATATTCTCATAGGCATCATCACATATTATAAATGCTCTCAGACAAATTGAGGAAATAAAATCTTAAACAACATGAGAAAATCTTGAAATTATTAACTTCCTAATTTTATTGCCATTGTACACCAAATTTATGCTTGCAATGAGGCAAACATCAAATCTCATAAAATATGTCAAGCTTAAAAAACTTCAACATGAGTTAATTTAACAATTATTATTCATGAAACATACCAAAGCAAACATGATCAAGTCTAATGCAACAACCATAGAAAACAAGTTTACCATGTTAATGTATAAAATCTTTTTGAAATCTACAATCAATAATAAACAGAATTTCATAGTTCGAAAAAGCTACAAGAAGACAACATATAGAACTATCTTGTGTAAAGTTGGATGCAGATTCAAAAGGAGGAGATGGTAAAGGGATAAGAATCGACGGCATGTGTTATGGGTTGATGAAATAAAGTTTATAACTTGAAATTCACATACACTTAATGCATAAGCATTTGTCCCAAATATGAAGCATGATTCTGAATGGCTTCTCTTTCTGACATTTAATATCGTAAAAGCTCAAGCAGAAAACCTTTCTAAATTGAAAAGCATAATTACGTTATAACCTGTTATAAATTTCACATGCAACACATTCACTTAAAATTGACAAAATTAATAATCAATCTTCAGTGAATATCTTCAAAGAAATGGCTAAAGAATAATAAAATATGATGTGATGCAGGTAATACTAAAATACTAAAATACTAAAATAATTTGAATTCTAAAAAAGGCCAACTAATCGATCATGATTGGGGCAATAAATTAAAATAATGTTAAAAAAACTGCCAAAGATATTTGCCATTTTATGAAGATTCTATTCTCATTTGAAGAGTTCCTAAAACCAGTGCCTCACTTGCCGCAATGGCTCTCCTAATGCCAGAGAGAGCTTATAACTCGTGCTCAAAGGGTTTGGTAGGGAGATTGATGAATTGCTCAATCAAGATCCCATAGTTGTCATTCTAAACAAATTATGGACTCTAACCTACTTAGTCAATTCAAATTGATCTGAATATCTTCATAAGCAATTATAAGTTGCTTCTTCTAGTGACAAATCAAAAATTGAAGTCCATGGTCATGACTATAATATAGCAGTCTCATCATATTTAACTTAACCACCCAATCAACAAACCATTATCACAATTATTAATATAATCGTTTGAGGTTGGCTATAGGCTTCTAGTTAATTACACTTGCGAAGCAACATTTGGGCTTTGTTGACATTGTGACTTGGTTTTAGTTTTTGACTTGATTATTTGTAGGTAAAGTTTAGAGTTGACCGCACAATGGATTACTAAGTTGAATTTTTTGAGTTGGCACTAGGGTGAGTGTATCAAAAATGTGACCATTGGGGATAAATAATTATTGATAAATGGGTTTACAAGGAAATTCATTGGGGATTGACACATTCGATGGGCTAGACAAGGTAGCATTAAGAGCCACATAGCTTACTCCTAATCTATCATGTTCAAAATAAGCTGCTTTGTGCCTTTAGACAGCTTGGATTAATTTTCTTCTCAAATTAAAACAGGTGGAATTATAGTTTAACATTATTTCTGATGGGATTAAAACAAATCATCTTTGTGGATGGATATTAACATCTTAAAGAGAAATCAACCCAGTCATCTCACTTAAGGGAAAATGAGAAATCTGATTGGGATTTGGTTTAGCCTCATCCTAGAGAGATAATTTAACTTTGTCCCAATATGGAGAAAAACANGGAGATAAAGAGAGGATCACGAGTTTAGAAAAACCCTTTCACCTTCTTCCTTCAAATCTCCACTAGTGCAATGAAGCTTCAGTAGGGATTCAACACAGAGGAGTTGTAGCGTTTATGGCCTAGGGGTGTAACAAGCCAATATTAATGGAGAAAGGAACGAGGGACGCCTTTCACTCTTTTATACATGTGGAACTAAAATCCCTTTGGTGTCAAGTAACCTGCTTGGACACTAGAGTCGGTGTAAGTGAAAATTTTTACCTGAAGAGTTGTAAAAGGGTTACTGTCAAGTTAAAGTGGGGTTTAACAAGTTTAAAATGATTCATTCAAATCACAGAGCGTTCAACCCGCTTTATGTACAACAACTTGAGTTAGGCTCAATGATGTATTCATTATTCAACCTAAAAAAAATTAAGAGGTCAATAAATGCTTCCGAATGTGAACAACCTATAACAAACAATTAAAAAAAGATCGTGAAGAAAACTTCGAAGCAAACAATCTCCTTAATGAAGCATAATACAAAAAACTTAGATATTAAAGGTGATAAAAATTTGAAACTTTAGAATTGAGCATGTAGATAGATATTAAATTTCAATTTTCTTTTTAAGCCATCCATCACCAACAAATTCTCTAAATCATTGATGGAATTCGATTTCTCTCCACAATATTATTTTTACGAAATTAAATCTCACTAAGCCAAGAAACAAAATGAGGCAGGTGTCGNTCATCCATCACCAACAAATTCTCTAAATCATTGATGGAATTCTATTTCTCTCCACAATATTATTTTTACGAAATTAAATCTCACTAAGCCAAGAAACAAAATGAGGCAGGTGTCGGTGAACTTTTTTTTGAAAATTTAAATTTAATTTAATATAAAAGATATATAAATTTCTTTTTGAAAATAGAATGAATCTTATTTGTCTAATAGTTTACATAATTGTGGTCGATACTGCGAATACTAAACCTTCCCGAAAGAAAAGTGTATCCCTCGGCGATGGACTCAATCATGAAAACAAAGGGATTTGTGACATCTGTTTGGTCTGCGAATATTTTATGTGTGACCGACAAGTTCCCCTACCTAATAAAAGTTTATATAGCGTTTATTTTACCTAGTTTTCAAGTTCCATATAGAGACAATGCCCTATAGTTAATTACATCATTGAGAAAACTCTCGATAATGATCAAAAGTACTAGTCTTTAAGAATTTAAGGTTTAGATTTTCATGGTAGGATGCAGAAAATCAAATGAGAAAGGACCAAATGAGAGCAATTNCTTGAGAAAACTCTCGATAATGATCAAAAGTACTAGTCTTCAAGAATTTAAGGTTTAGATTTTCATGGTAGGATGCAGAAAATCAAATGAGAAAGGACCAAATGAGAGCAATTNCTAAGCCCAAGTCTTACATTAGTTTAACATTTGAAACATAGAAAACTCACTAAACATCATACAAAGATTCAAGAATTGCATATTTAGTCATTGTTATTGCTTTAGAAAGAGTACCTTTTTTTTTTTCTTTTTTAGTAACTCACAATACTTTGATAAAATTATAATAGCATAAAAATTTAAGAAACCATACTTTTCTTATGAAATTATAGTAGAACATCAGCTTAACCCTAGTTCATAGGGAGACAAAAAAGTCTATTGGTTTATGCTGAATAAGTTGAACAAAACATGGAGTGAGCATGTAGGACCAAGAAATAATTAGAACTCATACTCCCTATGTAAATAACTATGCTTATAAATGACGATAACCATTATGTTTCTTCGGGAGTTGATCATGTTTGATTTCGTAATGATTTTTTAACCATTCCCTACACGTAGATAACTAGTCTATACGATAGAGGCCGGCCACAGCTCTGTCAAGTCACCTTCAAATATTGGTAGCTAGTGCTCAACCACCACAACATCGCATGACAAAAGACTACACATAGATAAGTATGCCTCAATAGCTAAAGTAGATTTTAGGCTCTTAGCACTTAGATATATATCATATAAGCACTCAACCTAAAATACATAAAAGAGAGAGACAGAGATAAAGAGAGGATCACGAGTTTAGAAAAACCCTTTCAACTTCTTCCTTCAAATCTTCACTAGTGCAATGAAGCTTCAGTAGGGATTAAACACAGACGAGTTGCAGTGTTTATGGCCTAGGGGTGTAACAAGCCAATATTAATCGAGAAAGGAACGAGGGACGCCTTTCACTCTTTTACACATGTGGAACTATAATCCCTTTGGTGCCAAGTAACCTGCTTGGACACAAGAATCGGTGTAAGTGAAAATTTTAACCTAAAGAGTTGTAAAGGGTTACTGTCAAGTTAAAGTGGGGTTTAACAAGTTTACGATGATTCATTCAAATCACAGAGCGTTCAACCCCCTCTATGTACAACAACTTGAGTTAGGCTCAATGATCTATTCATCATTCAACCTAACAAAATTTAAGAGGTCAATAAATGCTTTCAAATGAATATTAATGAACAACCTATAACAAACAATTAAAGAAAGATCGTGAAGAAAACTTGGAAGCAAACAATCTCCTTAATGAAGCATAATACAAAAAACTTAGATATTAAAGGTGATAAACATTAGAAACTTTAGAATTGAGCATATAGATAGATATTAAATTTCAATTTTCTTTTTAAGCCATCCATCACCAACAAATTCTCTAAATCATTGATGGAATTCTATTTCTTTCCACAATATTATTTTTACGAAATTAAATCTCACTAAGCCAAGAAACAAAATGACGCAGGTGTCGGTGAACTTTCTTTTTGAAAATTTAAATTTAATTTAATATAAAAGATATATAAATTTTTTTTTGAAAGTAGAATGAATCTCATCGTCTAATAGTTTACATAATTATGGTCGATACCACGAATACTAAACCTTCCCGAAAGAAAAGTGTATCCCTCTGCGATGGACTCAATCATGCAAACTAAGGGATTTGTGACATCTGTTTGGTCTGCGAATATTTTATGTGTGACCAACAAGTTCCCCTACCTAATAAAAGTTTATGTAGCGTTTATTTTACCTAGTTTCCAAGTTCTCAATAGAGGTAATCTCCTATAGTTAATTACATCTCAAATGACCGATGTCACTTGAGAAAACTCTTGATAATGATCAAAAGTACTAGTCTTCAAGAATTTAATGTTTAGATTTTCATGGTAGGATGCGGAAAATCAAGTGAGAAAAGACCAAATGGGAGCAGTTATTTTAGAAGTTTGAAGGAAAGAAATGGTAGGGGACGTAACAGATCCTGAGGAGAACCCTCGGTGACTTCTCAAACTATTGAACTGTGTGGCTGCATTTGGGAGAAGATGTTATTTAAGTGTTCAGTCATGTCAATTTTATTATTTGGGACTTAAACTTGCTTAATGCTCGATTATGCAAATAGCTTAGAAGGATAGAAGTGTTTACATCGTACCAAACGACAACCTCGGAACCTAAGACGAGTTAAGACTTACACTGCACAACATGGTTGCACAAGAGCGTAAAAAGGGTGTAAGGATTTATGTCGCGCTAGAGAAGCCACCTCGAAGTCCTATGAGTTTTTATTTAGACTAGGGAGAGGGATTGCTGAAGAAGATCCTCTTGCTGCTCGACAACAGGTGGTGCTCCGACTGTATCATGCTTAGAATTGGTGTTGTATCCAATCTCCTTTTCTACTTCTCCCTTAGCCGTTGACCACCCCCATATCCCTCCACCACTCTACTGCCACCTCTACTCCCTCCACAATCTTACTGCCCAACTTAACTATAACCAACCAAACATCATTACAACCTCCCCAAACGGCCACCCGAGCTTCCCCACCTTTCCCTACCACCCCGACGATGCTACGACCACCTTCAAAACTCTTCCTATAGCCCTAAATGGAGATTAGTCTATGATTGTATTTCCTTTCCGTTTGAGTCATGTTGCAACCCCATTTCTATATTAATAAAAGTTTGTCTTTGCATTCCACTACCTCCTAACTAGTTTTTCTATCATAATAAGCATTGATGAGCTCTCAAACAGAAGGGAGAACCATCGTGCCTGGTGATGCCTTTCTACAGGCCATCAGAGAAGCCCAAGTCAGAATGACCCTTGTGATGCTAGAAGGAAATGAGACAGAGGAACCAATAACTGAGGCATTGTGTGACCATTACTAGAGGAGTTACAGGATGGCTTGAATGACAATAAGCCACCTGGATTGTCACCTTTGTGAGAGTTTAAACATGGCATTGATTTTATCCCATGGTCAGTGCTTCCCAACTAACTAGCCTATCAGATGCGACCAACAGAGTATGAGGAGCTACAAAAAGAGGTTGAAGATCTGATTGTTTGAGGATTAGTTTGCGAAAGCACTAATCCAAAAGATGGATTGTGTCGCATGTACATAGATAGCAGGGCTCTGAACAAGATCACAATCATGCAAATACTTCCTATTCCTAGATTGGACGACTTGTTTTTATCAGTTGAATGGGGGGGGGCAATGTTTTCTCCAAGATTGATTTGCGTAATGACTAACACTGGATTAGGATGAGTAGAAAACAAGCTTTAAGACACGAGACAGGTTGTATGAGTGGAAAGTCATGCCTTTTGGGTTGTCCAACGCTCATACTTTCAAGCGGTTGATGAATCAGGTTTTTTGAGCCTTCACTGGAAAAATTATAGTTATATATTTTGAAGATATCTTAGTGTACAATAGTTCAGAAGATGAACAATTACAACATTTGTACCATATTTTTGAAGTTCTTCGGACAGAGCAGTTATTTGGCCATCCAAAGAAGTGACACTTTGTTACATCACAGACGTACATTTTGGGATACATTATTTCAGCTGCTGGCATTAAGATGGACTCAACAAAGGTTGAGGCTATTGTTCATGGCCCAAACCCCACTTATTTGCTCAAATATGCCAATTCAATGGTTTAACTTCCTTTTATAGAAGGTTTATCAGGAATTTCAACTTGATTGCGACCCCTTTGACGAAGCTTTTCAAATCACATCAATTTGTGTAGTTAGATGATGCTTAGACTAGTTTTGAGGCTTTGAAGAAACAGATGACTCAAGCCTCATTTATATCGCTTCCAAATTTCAACCAAGTTTTTATGGTGAAGTGTGATGCCTCTAATGTGGGAATTAGAGTTGTGCTGTGGAGGCTATCCCAATTTTTTTTTAGTGAAAGTTGAATGAGTCCAAAAGAAAGTACTCTACCTACGATAAGAAGTTTTATACTATCGTGAGGGCCCTTAGTCACCAGAGTCTTTAGCCGCTGGCAAGTGAATTTACTCATACATTGACCACAAAGCCCAGATTTTTTGAATAGTAAGAATAAGCTAAAAGGCAGACATGCCTCATGGGTGAAATTCCCATCTTCATTTCATGTTGTGCTCAAACACAAGATAGAGAGTCAGAATAAAGTAGATGATGCACTAAGCCATCGCCACTTATTACTCATGACAATGAAGTGCAACGTCATTAGTTTTGACGTGTTGAAGAGTTTCTATGTATTCAGATCTAGTGTCAAGATAGCCCATACAAGAAATACCATCAATCTGATGGATATCTCTTTTCAGAATAAACTATACATTCCTTGGAGTTCACTCATAGAAAACATTTTACAGGAGTGTCATAGTGGAGGGATGACATGACATTTTGGCATAGACAAGTCCCTCTCCCTTGTAAAATAGAATTTTTATTGGCCGAAATTGGTACGAGATGTGGAGGGGCAAGTCAAATAGTGCAATGTAAGTCACCTGGCTGAGACTCGAAGATAGGAAACTAAGCTCTACATTCCCCTTTCATGTTCCAAAAAGACCCTGATTGAACGTGAGCATGGATTTCGTGGCAAGCTTATGCTGGACACAATGAAGTAAAGATTTTGTTACGATTATAGTAGACCATTTTTCCAAGATGGCGCATTATGTCCCTTGCCAAAAGACGATGGATGTGTTATATATTGTCGACTTATACTTCAAGGAGGTAGTTCGCCTTCAAGGTATAGCCTCAAGCTTTACAACAAATTGAGACATAAAATTTATCAATCACTTTGGAAGGACTATGGGATAAGCTAGGTACAAAGCTCCAGTTTAGTTCAGCAACACACCCTCATACAAATGTGAAAACTGAGGTTGTGAATTGCAGTTTGGGAAATCTTCTTAGATGTTTTGTAGGAAGAAATATAAAGCAGTGGGATTTGGTTCTTCCTCAGGTAGAGTTCGCCTATTATCGTTTTACAAGTCAGTCCACAGGTCACGATCCATTTGAGTTATCTACAAGTAAAACCCTCTTACACCTTTAGAGTTGGTCCATACAGTGCCCGCTATTGAGCTTAGATCTGATGCTAAGGATCTAATCAAGGATATTCATACCCTACATGAGAAGGTCCAAAGGAAATTACTAAACATAACACAGGCCAACAAGTCCAAGAAGGCTATGGTTTTCAAAGGTGGCTGGTATGGATCAAACTGAAAGAGTGATTTCCTGTAGGTTCATTTGGAAAGCTAAAGCTTAGAGCTGATGGTCTATTCAAAATTATTAAGATAATTCAGCAAGGACTACTAATAAGGTTGCTCAATTACTTCATCAACTACAACAAACATGATTTATTTAGTTTCACATTCAAGCATATATTCAATTTCTACTAAAATTTCGGAGTTAGGATATGATCTCATGCTCAATTTTGCTTTTAAACTAAAAGTATAACACTTGATTAAATTTGGTTTTCAAGTTCATGAGCACGATGGAATGTAATTGCAAATTCAAATTCAACAACATCAAACATATGTTCACTGGNGTTTAAACAAATAATTCAACAGATGGAGAAAATCAAAGTTGTATGTCGGTAGAAAAATATGAGTTTTCTTGAAAACTATTAATTGCTTTTGCATTATGTTCAAGGAAATCAACAATTAATAAAGCGCTCAGAATTAAATAAAATTTAAAAAATCTCATCAAGCAATATGTTCCAATTACACGCCTTAGCTTTTTTAATAACCATCTAATCCCTGAATCAACTGACTCTCATTAATTTAGTTTAAATCCTAAAGTACAAATAAAGGCAAAAGTAAAGCACTTTCGAATTGAAAAAAAAAAAAGTCTAACTAGCATTAAAATTAAAGACATCCTTTAATGGTACAAGAAAATTGGCGCAGTAGAATAACTTGGTACAAGAACATAATTGCAAGAGAAGCTGCAAAGGGCTATACGAACCAAAAGCATATAATTAAATGCAAAATCTAGTAAAGAAATACACTTATTACAATATCCATAAAGGCTAATGGAAACAAAGGCATGGCATCCAAAAGCAAAAGTAATTTAAGATATGCGTGCTACATGACCCTCAAAAGCTACAAAAGCCAAAATAATTGTACAGAGACGGTAAGAGAACAAAGAACTTCTACAAGATTAATAATCCAAAGACTTCCATAACAAATAGATATCTATCCAACAACTAATCGACTAATTAAACTAATAAACCCAATCACTTCAACCAAACCATACATCTTCTAATGGTCACATCATCACAACCATGTTCTTAATGTTGTCAAAAATAATAAAATTTTAACTACAAAAACATAACAATCAATATCCAAACTATCAACTTCCTGATTTGCTTATCATATAATACCAATTTGCGCTTGCAAAAAGTGCTAACTTCTATTTCTATACGAATTCCAAAAGGCAGCTGTTTGTTAAAAGTAACGTTTTGTTAAAATAAAATATAAAGCTACAAGAGTTTCATTTAAATCTCAAGTTGTTAATTTGACACAATATTCATGTGTTCGGTAGAACCATTGTGACAGCGTATCTGAATTTTTTTGCATTTGATCACCATTTCTATTTGTATTTACAAGGTGTCATGCGGGTTTCACATAAAAATAACGAAAAATTATACCAAGAAGTATTCCCTTAAGAAGGTTTTCAATGTCATTTAGGAGACATAATGTAATCCTCCGTGATCATGAAAAATTCACATCATATTTTTTCCTCTTCTTCAGAGGTTAGCACAACAGCAAGCCTATTGTGTAAGAAAGTGAGATTAGAAATAAGCATGACCGTATCAACTTGTTCACTAGAACTAGTTTAGCATATTGGAAGTGTAGATCAAGAGGACTCACAAGCAGCTGTTGACCTCATTTTTAGTGAGGTCTTAGTTTCCTACTCCTAGAACCCAAAATCTAGCTCTAGGAGTTCCTTTTTAACCATCTTAGCGGACTAGTAATGGAGCCCACCTCTCGTAGAACTTCAAACCACTTCTTGACTCATTTTTTTGAAGAACTCGCATGAGTGGTTCCAAGCACTCAACTTCTAGTTGCAAGGGCTAAAGATCAACATGTAGAGGGCTCAAAAAATGAGTTCCTACAGGATCAGACGGCCTTAGGTGAACCCCCCGTGACCCAGCAACACACTCGCCACACCACGCACGAGGTTGACAAATTTTTAGCCCGACCGCCGACGAATTTGTCCGGACAACCCTGAACGACGAAACGAACCGCATCGACGCGTTCGGAATGTCAACTTTAGCTAAGAAGGACACTCGTATTGCTAGGGTTACGCGCGCGCACAAATGACACAAATATCAATGCATGTTTTTTAATTAGCGAGTCGGGGGCCCGAACTCAATCCAGGTTCAACTCAGGTTTGATTTGGGCTGGATATAGGCTGAACACGAGCTAATTGACTCAGCTTATATGATTTTGAATTTCAAATTTATCATTTAATCCCCTCATTAAACTTTTCCAATCAAGCTGGCTGCCTTAAAAGAAATCATTCAATCTCCTGCCAATCGTTTCACATAACGGCTATCGAGCCCGTTCCTTTGATTAATTCGCCCCACTGCTATTCTAAAGGGGAGACTCGTCTTCTTCCTCCGCCATCAAGCTCTCCCGTCTTTGCCCATCGCTCCCAAGCTCCCCCGTCCGGACTTTCCCGCTTGCCTCTCCTCTCTGCAGGAGACCACTCGATCCTACTTCCCGCTACCTCACTCGGCTCACTCACGTAGAAGAAACCCGCCGAGGCCTCACTCGCCCCTCTCCCGCACACAAAGCCTTCGCCTCCTGCTAGCGACCGAAGCCCTTCTCCCGCTGGCAATCAAAGCTTCTCTCCCGCTCACGACCGAAGCTCCTTTCTCGCTCGTGCTAAAACTCCTCTCCCACTCGTGACTGAACCTCTCCTCCTCGTCGAACAGGTCGAAACTGCTCGATCCCACGCTCGCTCGCCTTTATCTGTCTCGACCGAAACCCTCGCTTGCCTCATCCTTCTGATTTGCCTCCTCCTCCCGGCACCGAGACCGCTCGATCCCACTCCCGCTCGCCTTTTTCCTATCTCGATCGAAGCCTCTAGCCTCTCGTCCGCACCAAAGTCGCTCGCCTCTCCTCTGCACAAAGCCGCTTTTTGTCTCCCCCGACTCTCGGCAAAACACCTTCGTTCTCTTTCGAAACTCTCTGTAGATCGTCTGCCACACTCCCACGCGCAGGTTTGCATTCCCCGATCTTACCTTCTACTTTGATTATTCATTCAGTTCACCACAAACCTTTTATCGAAGTATTTGGTTTTAACAATTGAACTTTCTGAGCTTATTGCATACTACTACTGTCCTCAAACTTTTGCTATATCAATTACTCCCCTGCATATTTCATGCGAGTTGGTCTGACATTAGAGGTAATTTTAATGACGTTTTTTTCTATTCTTAATACCTGAACATTTTATTTGCGTTAGATAATATTCCAATCTTAATGTTGTATTCTGAGAACGAATTACATGGTTAGAAAGAATTATGCCTCAACACCTTAAATTATTTGTTATTATTTCTCCAAAACCAACTGTGCCTTGCATTGGACGAAGCCTAGTTCAATTTGATTACGTCATATTGTCTAGATAATGCCAAGTTATGCACTGCTCTGTTTAGGCAATTGTTTTTTTAACAATTGTGAGATTGGGGTACAAATATTTCTTCTCATGCTTCGTAGCTCCTATCACTGGTTATGATGATTCAATATCTGTGAAAATGTTATTTTTGTTGAATTCATACTTCAACTTTTGTTTAGCAATTGGAAGTGAGCATGAATGCATTTAACCTGTGATAGTAAAGCTGATGTGAAGAGTCTTCTTTGATGTGGTTGACATTACTGGTTTCCATTATCAATTTGCTAGAGTTAACATATTTATCCTCTTCAGTTCTATGGGTCATTTTTTTTTATACTTGAATATCACCACTCCAAAATAGAATGAAAAGAAAAAAAAATTTAATATTTCATCCAAAAGTTTAGGAGAATTTACATGCACAAAGACATCGTTTTATGGCTATTTTGAACACGAGTTTGGATCTGTTTGGAAGTGACGTTGTGGTTTGTAATTTTTTTTTGTTACATTTCGTGTCTTTTGGGCTGCATCTTTTCAGTCTATTTAGTGATTTTTTTAGCTTTATATTTTTTACTCTAAATTGTGGAACATTCGGACCGATCAAAACACTGTTTTGAAATAGATTTAAGCACTCTTCTCGAGAGTCTATTAATTACAGTTGTTGAAAGATTTTAAACGCTTTTAGGTTGATTCACATGCTATTTCCCCATTGGGTTTGTTAGTTTTGGAAGTGGATCAACATTCTCTTTTTGTTTGTTTGGTTACATTTTGTTAAACGGTTAAGTCGAAAATGAGAATTTCTGATTTAATTATTTGGAAGACACTTAGAAATATTTGTGAATTGGTTGAAAAAACACTTAATTGAGGGTGAAATACCATGAATCACTTTAAGCACAAGTTAAAACATAGGCTTCTAGATTTTATGAGCAAACCCTATGTGAGAGTCCATCCACCTAATTCTCAGCATAGGCTTCAAGATTTTAGGAGCACACTCTAGGTGAGAGTCCATCCACTTAATTCTCAGCATAGGCTTCTATATTTTAGGAGCACAGCTTAGGTGAGAGTACATCCACCTAATTCTCAGCATAGACTTCCTAGATTTTAGGAACACTGAGCGTTCATCCACCTAATTTTTTAATGAATAATGAAACTAGACACTTGAGTCTAATTCACAAACTGATTAAGACACTAGACATGAGGATGCACCGAGACGTAGTTCATGCTTTCTTAATTAAATCAATAGTGAAATTCCCTCAATGACTTAACCTACAATGAAACCCAGTGCACCGGGATTTGAGCTTGGATATTACACTCAAATTCTCCTGGCAATTGAGAAAATTTGTTAATGCCACATATGGATCATCGGACTAGGATAAGTCTAGAGTCTAAGTGACGTGAGAGATGACGACATTGCTTATGTGTGCTTAAACGAGAGATGCAAAATGAGATTTTTAGAATAGTATCTCCTACCTCAATGATCTTCAATAAGGGAGAGGAAATGATCCATGATGCTATTCATCGATTCTTGGTGGGATTGCCCCTGACACTCTTAGGTTGTCAGTAGTTCTAGCACGATTAGAGTGACTAGCTTGTAGACTATACAACTACAAAATATTTAAAAAATAAATAAAAATTTCTTTTGCATGTTAAAAAGAACTCTACATAAAAAAAGATTTGAACAATAAATTTTGCATGAAAATTTTTCTATGCAAATTTATAAAGGTCCACGGCTAGTCGCTTGGATTGAGGTTAAGGACTACCTTCTGTAGTTTGTCGGGTTGGTAACTCTTATTCAAGATCGGAAAACACACAGTCCAACTCTGAGCCTCCTACTTTTACCAATGTCTTACACCTAGTCCTGATCTTTCATATGTGGCTAAGGGTTTCGTTTGCTCGTGATTTCTACGACTCATTTTTTCTGACTTTTGTGCTATATTTTTTTGCCTTGTCTATTTTTCTTGTAAGTTTATCTCTGCTGCAAATCATATTATGCTCGCAACACTAACAGTTGCTCAGGTACGCTTTTACAGTTTATCTATAGCATTTTACCTTACTGCATTTTACCTTTCAAGTACTTTTTATTTACCTGCAATCTACTCATTATGCATGCAAAACCAAAACTGAAACAAAACAAAACCAAACATTGACACCAAAACTGTGAAACATAAATCACTCATCTCAAACACTTAAACCCTGGAGTCATCGCTACAACAGGAGCTTGGAGCCAACTTTGTGAGCAACACAACAAGGAACTTGGAGCGAGCGACAAGAGGATTTTCAGCATTATCTCTTCCTAGCATAATAACAACTCATAGAACTTCGAGATAGCTTGCCCAGCGCAACGTAAATCCTCACTCCCTTTTTAGGCTCCTGTACAACCATGTTGTGCAGCGTAAGTCCTAACTCGCCTTAAGTTCCGAGGTTGTCGTCCAGAACGATGTAAAACCTCTTATCTCTGCAGGCTATTTGCATAATCAGGTATTATGCAAATGTAAATCCCGAATAATAAAATTGAGAGGATTGAACACTCAAATAACATCTTCTCCAAAATAAAGCCACACAATAGGATAGTCTGGGAAGTCACTGAGGTTTCTCCTCAGGATCTGTGACATCCCCTACCTGTTCCTTCCTTTGAACTCCTAAAATAATTGTTCCTACTTGAGCCACTCCCATTTGTTTTTCTACGTCCTACCATAAAAATCTAAACCTTGAGATCTTGAAGACTAGTACTCTGATCACTATCGAGAGTTTTCTCAAGTGACCCCCGTCATTTGGGATGTAATTAACATAGGGACTTGCCTCTATAGGGAGCTTGGAACCCAGGTAAAATAAACCCTATTAGATAGGGGAACTTGTCGGTCACACATAAAAGGTTAACAGACCAAATGGATGTCATAAATCTCTTAGTTTGCAGGATTGGGTTTATCGCAGAGGTCTACACTTATCTTCCGGGAAAGTGTAGTATTCGCGGTATCAGACACGATTATGCAAACTATTGGACGAATGAGATCTATTTGGTCTCATTTTTCGAAAATTGAAACACATTATTTTCAAAACCCAAACTATATACCTCTTATATTAAATTAAATTTCAAAAAATATTTTCATATTTTCAAATCAACCAAAAAGTTGGCCGACAACAGCCAACAAAATATTTATAGAGTGACAATATCTTAAGTATTTTAGCAACCTTATCATGGTGATTGAACTCGAGATATGAGGCAACCTTACAAGCGAGTGTTTCTTGTGCTTCTTCACAGTAAGTGTTAGGAATACTCAAGTTTTAAAAAGAGTGGTAAGTATCTTGATGTCGTTCACATTTTGGGGCTTTTTGTTTGGTGAATCAAATCCACTATCCTCTCATGCGAGGCTTGGTTTAAGAACAATCACAATAAATCTTGGTCCTTTCTCTGTATTTGCTTGATCTCTTCTGTGATCTTAGTATTGCAAAATATTTCATTTCCAAATGCACTCATGCATCTATTTTAAAGAAGTTCTATAAACTGCTATCAAAGTCTATTATGAAGTTCGATAGCCAAGAAGTTTGCCATAAAAAAAAAAATTGATAGTTTGAAAGGGGTTTGCCTTTTGAAGTGCCCACATGTTTGGTCTTCTTATTTAGCACGAGCTTGGGATAATAGCACAAGACATCTGAATATGCGAGAAGATGAGTGAATGAAACAAAATAGAGAGAAATGAAAAAGCAACTTTGATGATTTAATCATTTTTTGTAGACATGGTATCAGCGAGGGCCTTGAAAGAAACAATAATGGAGTAATGCTCCAGCTAGTCTTTGTACATTATTAAAAGTTTCTCAAACAAATTTAATAAAAAAGAAAGAAATTTCTTTGCATTCAAGAAAGTACATTAATCAAGTCACACATGTATCAATTTAATTCAATTATTCATGACTTGAGAAATATTGATATAGGTACTTGTGATGAAACCAACTTGAAAATTATTGTGCTATTTATCTTCCCCTATCAAGCTTGAGTTCGCTCCTATTAAAGAATGCGATATCTATGCTTGAAAGAGTTAAGAAAAGCAATAAGAAAGATTTTTTATCTTTTTTGGGGCGGAGATTGCCTTTAGGGAAGGAGGCTAGCTTAATCGTGATCAAGGCAAGTCCGCTAATAAGAATATATAATTGTCGGGAATTAAAGGTCTCTTGTGAGTGCTCATATGACATCTGATCTTTATGCAATTATGCAGTGCTTAGCCCTTCAAGGTTCTAGGAGTTTAGTGTTCAATTGAAAACAAATTCAAAATTTGACTCATTATTAATGTGTTTTGGTATAGCCAAAATTAAAACATAACAAAAATTATTGCATGAGATATAATTTTCATTGCTTATCACCTGAATCCATGTAGGCTTTGTATGAAAATAAGAAAGAATTATATCAAGGAATATGCTCTCAAAGAGGTTAGCAGTCTGGCATCTAAGAGATTAGGCTTCTAGCTTTTATTATATAAGGTGATGCGTATTGAGATGGTTTCCTCTTTAAGTCTACTATTATTTGGTGGATAAAACAATATCAAGTCTCTATTTTGTGAGCAGTACGACTGGAACAAGTCTCAGCTCTCTTCTTCAAAAGTTGTAAATGGGCTTGTAGGAAATGTTGATCCAAGATGGACCATCAATAAGATCTTCATGGACGATTGATAAAAACTATGCATGACAGACAACCTTTTCTAAGTAACTTTTGAGGGTGCGATTAAACTCATATATGAATGTTTCTTCTACTTCCTTGAGAGAGTTGGGAGTATACGAATTTTGAGAAGCGCTGGTGAGTGGCTCTTATATTGTATGTCATTTTGATATTTTATGTCATTTCGGGTTTCTTATTTAGTGGATTAGATCCTCACTCCTCTGTTATGGCTATAGGTTTGGAAAACACGCCACATAAATCTTAATAAATCTTTATCCATAAGAGCTTAATCATTTTTCTTTGACAATTATAATTTATTAATGGAAACACATTTGCATTTGTTTCAGACATTGCCTTCAAACACATGTTACCGTTTTTATCCGCCTCAGCTCAAAGACATCAGCTAATGAGAGCAACTGATGAGAGTACAACTAGGCTTTTGGTTAGGACCTACAAGTTCTTTAATGGTAAAGATTATTATTTACAAAAACTAACATATAAAATTTCATAGCATCGAGGAAGTAGAAATAATGATCATGCACAAGAAATGATCAAAGTGTAATTAATTCGATAGCATGAAGAGCCCAATGCAGGGTAGCTAATTCTTTTAAAATAAATATGTTATAAGCAATCACGGAAAAGAGTGCAACACCAAGCAACAAAAAAAATTTCTAGTGGAAAAAAACTTATATCAACAAAGATAACTAGAAATCAACGCAATAACATCAAACTGAAGAGAACACTACAAATTCTCATTTAAAGTGCTTTTAGTTGAAATCTAATAAACTTGGACAATAATACTAATTTCATTCCTATTAATTTCTTCCTGATATAAAAAAATTGAAACATTTTGTCCACTTGGAAATACTCATATTAGAGTCATAAACTACGAATCTGGATCACACATTTCCCCAACCATAGTATGATCATGAGGGTTCAATACTATTGAAGGTGGGTCAATAATCCAGAGATCAAATGAGGTGTTGATCGCTTCCATCAGGTTAACAACATATCTTGTAGGCTCAAAATCCATGATATGTTTAAATTGGGTTCAAAGCTTTGTTCAAGCAACACAACAGAAGCAATCAAAACTATACCCACTATCTCGATGGAGAGTTTAATGTATTTGATTACTCCCTTATCCCACGATTCCTAGGATCACTAAAAGTTCATTTTTCACAATTGTTAGTGACCTTGAAGCATACTATCATGTTATGCTAACATTTTAGTGAACAATATATAAAAATGCATTCAAATTATACTTTCTGCCAGTAACGTAAGCTCTTGAACCAATCCAAATCTCTTTCTTCAGTGATAGTATCATTCACTTACACTAAGGCCCAAGCCATTGACAGCCTGAAGAGTCTAGCACTAGCAGTAACCACATAAAAAGGTTTTCCAAAAATAGAACCAAGAGAAAATAAAATAAATTGGCTGAAGTAACGAATCAGAAGCTGAGTAAAAGCAATCCAGACTGTAACAAAATCTTATTTCTAAGAGCAATTAAAGTGTGTCGACTACTTGAGCAATTATATAGGAAAACCATCAATATAATATGCTATTCATGGAAAAGTCTTGAGTATTTAGCTTCTAAGAATAATCTAACAAAAATATGGTGAGGATTAAGAAACCCAATGAGAAAATCTACCAAAACTTTTAAAAATGGGATGGCCCAAGTAGAACTTTCCAGCAATAGAGACAACAAAACGAGAAGCTAACTCAGAAATTTCTTCATCAGAAAAAATAAGAGCAAATTTAGCATAAATGGTAAATAAAATCTTGTAAGGAGTTAGTTTTGAACTTTGCTAAGAACATATGAAAAATCTAGTGGCATAAGCAGATTGATATTCATTAAATCATTACCAATTTTCACCCTCATAGTCAAAGTGAACAAACCAGAAATAAATGTAGTAGAAGAATTTATAGTTATTGATATTTAGATGCATGAGCAGCCAAAGGAGAAGTTTCATAATGTAGGGTCATATATGGGGAAAGCAACAAAATAGCAAAATACAAACTAACAAACATAGATGGAATCGCCAAAATGGGAAGATGCAGAGCTAGAGGAAGCGTTAGAACACACATTGAACACAGAAAGCTTAACAAAAAATAATGAGTTAAAAATGCATAGCCCCAAATAAAGAGAGCAATTGCTGAAATTCCAATACTAAGGATGGAACAATAGTCAGGAAGGCCATGAGCTCTAAGAATGCATGTTGACACGAAATGGCATGGAACTAGATATAAATGGATGAAATCGATTGCAAGCATCAAACATGACATGGCCAAGAAGCAATCACAGGTTGCAAGAGCCTGAAAGAGCACTGCACGAGAGCTGGAAACACAACTACGATTGGCAAGCAGAACAAAGCTGATTGCACCCAGTGTGAGGCATGTGAGAGGACTAAACATGTGGAATGCATGAGGCAAAATAGAAAAATGTCATTGACAACTAGGAAGGTATGGCACACTATTTTGGCTTTTACAGATTTAAGGCACCGTTAACTCAACAGAAAGAAACCAATGGAAAGTTTAAAAACATGGAGGGCCTAATATAAGGAAAAAAAAGCATATCCACAAAAAATGAGGAACCAGTCACCTTACTAGAGAAACATATTTTGTTTTGCTCTTGTGAAAAGCCTTGAAATCAGAATACAAGTCTGAATCAGCCATACTCCTCCGGGTTGGAGGTTTACAAATGTTCTCGGGTTGAAGAACGATGATATCTTCTTAGATATCACTCCCCAAGTGAGGAATGTTTCTCGTTAAGGATTTGATTGGGATGTTGATAGGATTTGGAGGAGATAGAATATTTTTTTTCCTTCCCCTTTGCTTCTAGTTAACTTCCAGTTTAAGTTGTGCTTTTAGCTTTGAGACTAGAGCTTTAGGATTGAGCTAGCATGGGCTCCTTCGAAAAAATTGTGGCATCCTCATACATCAGAATTTATGAACCATGAAAGATTGCACGTCACTTATAAGCTTATACTACACACCATTTGTTTATGCATTTTATGCAAAGAGGATCTCTTAGTTGGATCTCTGATTATTTCAATGAGGTCACCAAATCATCATTTTTTATTTATCAATAGAAAGTAACATGTGTACTTGTTTAGATTTTTATTTTTTAAAATTTTTTACACAAGCTCCCTTATTAACCTCATGAGTTTACAAGCTTTGAGATGGTTTTGCTCTCAGCATATAACACCTTGAGTGTGAAACTGTTTTGGTGTAGGGATTTAAGGTTTATTCAACACTTCAAATTTGGAAAATTCCGTGTTTTTTTTTATTATTATTTTTATTTTAATTGGCACCTCCTTCATAGCTCTTTTGAAGTATCCTCTTTGCATAATGTAATAAATAGAGTTTTCGGAATATGAAAAATCTCAATCGTGCACTACTTGTTGGAATATGCTTCATATGGATCTGGTTTTTGGAATGCTTGATTTAAGATTTCCCAAAATTCTTTTGACAATAAGATCGCTTCATACACTGAGTTGTGTTAGAATTCGAAAATACAAGGGGATAGTAAAATCAACTCCCATGGTTAAGGTAAATGTTCTTTTATAATCTTATAGGAGGATGTCTTCATTAATTATTATATTTAATGGCTCGTTCTTCTATAAAAGTAGTAACACTTTATTGCTCTTTGATCGAATACGTGCCTTTTTTTTTTATTCAAACCGTTCTTCAACGGTTGTATCTTTATCAACCTTAGAAGTTTGGTTAAAACCTTCAGTGTCACCTCCCAATTTCAGACACCCAATTTTTTATGCTATTTGAGGTTTTTGTAGTGTTGTCGATAAATAGCATCAATGGATAATTTCTAAAGAATGTATCATCAAAGTATCCTCCATTTGCTATGAGGATCCATTAAAATCAAATTCATTTCCACCATAAGGCGACTTCTCATCGAAAGTTTTAGAACAGTCAAGAGTTGGAGGTATTGACTGGATGGAAATGTTGGAAACATTACAATTTGCTCCTTGTTAGATTTGTTGGATTTATTAGAGTGATTGTTGACAGCTTCCATTATAAGTTTGAAGAATGACTGGTTAGAAACAATGGTGAACACCAGGATGACGTGACATATACTTCAACCAAGAATGGTTCATCATTTCTTCTTTTAAGTTTTTATTTTGAGCATGGAAATAAAATTTGCAAGACTGGCAAATAGACTCATCAGTTAGTGGTAATCCTCCAGATTGTCAATAACTTTCTAGTAGTGGATTTCTCTTTTTTTCCCTCTTTGGGCTTGCATTTTTTATTTCTATATGAGAATGTTATTGACTCCGACCAAGATATCATTTCTTTGGTGGTGGTTTACGTATGAAAGAACATTGGTCTTTCTTTCTACCCCCTTTAGCATTCATTTGGCTGGAGATTTCCAATGAGCAACAGAAACACATTCAAGTTGTTTTAACATGTTCTTAGTTTTCTTTGACATGCAGATCTCCCATTATTCCTCAAGTTGGTTGTTGTTATATTATTTCTTTTGGAGTTAGAGGTATGGGTGATGCAGATGTCAGTACCACGGAACCCGCGGTGTCACGGAATCCTACTAAAATGCGGGATCGCAAACAGGCACGACCTCAAATTGGGGGCAGAGGGGCGTTGGATCTCCAATTTTAGCATATTTTCTTCCCATTTTTTAAATATTTCCTATTTATTTATTTTCAATTAGAAATTTTCTATTAGCAGATTTTTATATATGTATTGGACGGTTTGGATTCCAGTTTTTGTTGAGTTTTTGATTTTGAGACTTTTATCTCTGAATTTTGCTCTCTGAAGTGATGTATCCTTTCATTTTGCAAGTGATTTGTCTGTATCTTGCTCAAGAAACAAATGGTAGAGCCTCCTCGTCACCCATATATCACCGTATCGTCATACAACCTGCTGTGTTCGGCCACAAAAGTCGTCAAACTCACATCTACCCGCTATTTGGAAGTAGAAACTCGCTATCTTCTACTTCTGGGTTGTTGTCCTGCCGCCAATCAATGCTAAACTGCTGTCCAACAACAGATTCCGCATTGCACCTCTTCCAAATATCGTTGCCATCTCAGATTTTTGTTCCCTTGTCATTCCACAACAACCTCCTGCATAACTCGCTTCCTGAATACCTTCTAGAAGCCTAGAACCTCAACGAGATGTCCAGAAGCTTAGTATGAAAGATATGCAGCAAGAAACTTTTCAACTATAGCAAAGTCTTTCCGCTTTTGAGATGAGACAATCAGGTGAGGTCATTCATAGCCCCAACAGTGACTCTTCAAACCGCGAGAAGGAAATGAATCCCTTCCACCAAATAGTTTCTAGAGATGAAAAACCACTATCATAACGATTAGAATTGAAATATCAAAGGAAAAGCCAGGATAGTGAAACTAGAGTTATCAGATTTTGACGGTCGAATAGATCCAGATGACAATGGAGTAGTACAAATATGTTTCTCGGGACAATAGACTTGACAGTCATGAAACTAAAAAAAAACGCTTCATTATGGTGAGAGAATCTAAAACATCTTGGAAAGCGGGAAAGGGAGTAAAATTACCATGTTGTCCAAAATAAAATGAGAAATGCAGCTCATGTATTTGCCAAAACATTATATACAAAACATATTCTTAAGGCTACATCAATTACAGTAGCAAGAACTCCCGGTAAAGGAGTACACTAAGTTTGATGAGCTTATATTAAAATGTGGCTAGGGGAGCTCGAAGAGGACACACTATCTCAATATTTAAGAAAATTGAAATCTTCCATTGACAACATGGCAGAGTTACAATCCCATTGGACATTACATGATATTCAGACCCTAGCTTCAATGCGAAGAACCATCATCGGATGACCGCCACACCTTACATGCACAATTCAACCTTAGGATCAAGCAGCAAGAGAACACTCAGTGGAGCTTCCCAGCTGACCTAGCCCAAGAAAAAACCAATTCAAAGTGAATAAAAATTGAAGACCTCCAACACTCTCAAATCCATCTCAACAAAAAAATGTCTCAAGCGCCATGATTTTGGGCACATTGCATTAGATTCCAAACAAGAGGATGATTACTATCACCGAGAATTGAGTAGTTAAGAAAATGGCTAGTGACACAGAAGAGAGCAGCAAAAGCTTTAAAAAGGGTCTCAACTTCAGCTGATGAGAATAGTCATTAAAATTAAGCCCATGAGAGAGACTACAATTGGATTAACATTAGTTGTTCTAGAAGGCAGTGAGTCTGAGAAGCCCAAACCAGAAAATGGACGGTCCTTGTTGAAGGAATTGTCCGAGATCATGACTGACAATTTACCTATTGAGTGGTTGTCACTAGAAGTAATCCAACATGTTATAGCTTTCATTCCAAAGTTTGTTCTTTCATACATGCTTGTTTATTCTATGAAACCAACCGAGTATGAGAAATGGGAGAAGCAAGTTATAGATGTAGCGGTTCAAGAATTGGTTCATGAGAAGATCGGTTTATGTGCAATTCTAACACAGATTGTGCTAAAGAAAAATGGTAATTTATTCAATCAAGCATAATTTGGAAGAGCGTATATGTTTTGAAATTGCTTGAAATGGACGTGACCGCAGATTTGCAGTGGGACTAACTCAGACGCAACAAGATCATAACTTTGTTATGATGATGATAGATCAATTCCAGAAGCTTACTGTAAAGTAGATGAAGCTCCTCCTACCTAGAGAAAATGACGTGGATGTCAATACCATAGAAACTGTAGTGGCGTGGATCCCGCTGAAATGCAGGACCACGAATAAGCGCGATCTCGAGCTCAAAAAGACAGGTGTCAGATCTCCTATTTTAGCATATTTTCTTCCCTTTTTTATTTATTTCTTATTTGTTTATTTTCAATTACATATTTTCTATTATCAGACTTCAATATATGTGTATTGGACTATTTGGATTACAATTTTTTTTTGAGAATATGAATTTGAGAGTTTTCTCTTTGAATGTTGCTCTTTAGAGTGTTGTATCATTTCCTTATGAAAATGGTGTGTCTGTATCTTGCTTATGAATAGGTGGTGGAACCTCCTCGCCGCTCGTATCTCACCATATCGTCATCCAACCTGCTATTTTCTTCCAGGAAAGCTGTTGAACTCACGTTTACCCGCTGTTAAGCTGCATAAACCAGCTATCTTCTGCTTCTGGGTCACCGCCACACTGCCTGTCAACGCCAAACTGCAGTCCAGCAGCAGATTTCACCTTATAACCCTTCCAAATAATGTCGACCTCGCAGATTATTGTTCCCTTGTCATTCCACAACAACCTCCAATACCTTCTAGAAGCGTAGATCGTTATCAATGGGGGAAGACAGCTCATTCGGTGCACAAAACTGCTATTTGAGACCATATATTCTCTATATTTGCAAAATATGCGGAATTGAAACCTATTGATTTTCTAAAAACATATAGCCAAATGAGCTCTAAACTACAAACCAATATGAATGGAATCCCAACAAACTGCAATAAAACCAGCCAAGAGCTTTCCAAGCCATGGTTACAGAATGACTGAAGTTCATTAAATAAAAAAAAAATGGATACAAAAACCATTAAGCAACAATTGAAGCACATCGGTAAACTCAATGATTAAGGAATTAAAGTGAGAAACCATGATGCATCTATTTTAAGCAAAATGAAAGGGATTTCAACAACCTGCAATAAAACCACCCAAGAGCTTTCCTAGCCATGGAAACAGAGTAGCTCATTGAATAAAAAAAGTAGATATGAAAACCATTAAGTGACATTTGAAGCAGAACAGTAAACTCAAAACGATAATGGACTAAGAGTGGCAAATCATGACGCACTTTAACTTGCTTCCAATATAGATTTCTTCTTTCATTCATTAGCATTGATTCATTTGCTAAGCTGATGTTATATAGTAAATTCAAGCTCACTCAGAAACATGGTATTCATTTCTTCAGCAGTGAACTAGATTATACATTCAAGTAATTAAGGATATAGCAAAAAGAGCAAAATCATGCACCAATTTTATGTTCCTTAAGATCCACTGGAATACTATAAGCAAAAAAATTATTGCCACAGAAAATTTGTAAAATCAGTGCTCGGGGGGAATAGAAGTAAGAAGCAAATTATATGCGTCTAAAACAAGAAAGATAAAAAATATGAAATAGAAAAAAAGCTACAGCAAAAAAACACAGCTTTACCAACTTTTATCTTATTCAAGCATCTTGAAAAACAGATTCAAACTTGCCTGTAATGTTAGAAATTGGAAATAATTTTTACTAAGGGGCAGTTTCATATCCCTTTTTTAGGCAGAATTTAAACAAAATTTAGCTTAAATATTGGCAAAAAAATTTTAGACACTTTAAATCCTGCTATTCCAGCCTCATTATTGGTTGAATTCAGGATAGAAACGCTACCAATTACGGGATTTAACGGATATAAGGATTTTTCCTCCCAGAATTCTTAAATACTTAAATAAATAGCTTAAAAATTATGCAGAATTTCACAGTTATCATGCCGATAGTTTTCATGTTCTAATCCTCTTAGGATTTACGGATTTAAGGACTTCTCCTCTGAAGTAGTTTTCAGGATTTAGTCATCTCAGGCTTTACTAAATCCTAATCGTAGTAAAACAACCCCAAAAAATCAAAACCTGCAACAGCAAGCTTCTCATGAAAATTTGATAACATCAATTAAAGAAAAAAATGAAACAAAAATTCTCTCACTATGACGTACTTTATCTGCATATTCCAAGCTGACAGATTCACATATCTATCAAAGGCTCCTCCACAGGAAATAAATCTAACCATAACTCCAAATTTAAAGCTGCTAAAAAATTAGAAATAGCAAATTTCAATTCTGTCTCTTTTCATGTTTTAAATGAATTTGAAATGGCTAGAAAAGGTTCATCAACCGTACTAAACCTTTGATCCAACAGATATCCCAAGAACCAATTACTGAAACTACGCTCTCTTCGAGGAGGACAAAGAAACGAACAAACGAACACTCAAATTATAAAATTAACAAAACCTAATCCCCATAATCTCCCAATTTATTCAAGGGATTCATCAATCAAGACACCTTAAACGGCAGCCCTAATGCCCGAGAAACCACATATCAATCCAAAAACCAAAAGAAAGATGATAAACAAAGAAAACAAAACNTAAAATTAGCAAAACCTAATCCCCATAATCTCCCAATTTATTCAAGGGATTCATCAATCAAAACACCTTAAAAGGCAGCCCTACTGCCCGAGAAACCACATATCAATCCAAAAACCAAAAGAAAGATGATAAACAAAGAAAACAAAACAAAGAGCCCCAAAAAACTCACTGCCATGGCACGCGCTGAGTTCCAGGGCAGAAGTCAAACTTTCGCCTTTCCAGCAGAGAAGAAAGCCCTCCTACAAGACGGTGAAGGAACACAAGGCGAATAGAACCCGCATTGATGAGCGTCAACTATTCTAGATTTTACCACGTAAATAAGCCAGCAAGCGCACAAAAACCGGAAGTCTGCCGCGCTTCTTCCCCTCCCTCCCTCTCCCTCTCTCTCTCACTCATTCCCGTCTTCTTCCATGAACCCCACCGAGTTAAAACTGTCATTGATTCAGTTAAACATTGAATTAATTTAATACTATTTTAGAACACATCTCATCCTATCGCCAATTAAATCAAATTTAACTTACTATGATCACACTTTTTTTTCTAACTCCCATTAGTATTTGATCCCATTTTTACTTTATTAAAGAAAATTTACATGCATACCACTCATTTTTTATGTATTTACATATCCAAGCGCTAAACTTCATTTTATGCCCTAATATATATATATATATATATATATATATATATATATATATATATATATANTGAGTTCTTTCTTGTTGTTGGATTTGTCGATATCGGGTGGTCGGCCTCAGTAGTTGGATGGTGAATAAAATATCGAAATTTAGGTGTTTGATTTGTAAAGAAGGGGTTATGCTTATAAATACTTATCTTTTAATTTTAAATATAAAAATTGAGTGGTGGGCGTGTAAATTTCTTTTTGGGAGGTGGCTAAGCCGATTAGTGGCTGATCGGAGCAGCGAGTCGGTCGGTCAGTGTGGCTGGCTTGAGAGAGGGAGGCGGTCAGACAAAAAGCGATTGACTAGCGGACAATATGGCAAAACATTGGTGCTATTTTTGTAATCTTACTGTTTTAGGAGTTGATCGGCCATGGTGGCCGGTCGGAACGGCTAGGCGGTCGGCCAGTGAGCAGCAAGCTGGAGGAGGTAGGTGGCGGGCGGGCGAAGTTGCCGACAAAATTTATGGGGAGAAATATGTAATTTTGCTATTTAGGAAAACTTTCTGATTTTAAAAGTTTGGCTGGCCATGACGACCACAAAAAACTCCGAGTGGACAGCCGGCCGGAGGAGAAGGTAGACTGACTTTGAGTGGCCAACCGGTAGGCGAGGTGGTCGGTCAAAGGTTGGGTGGCAAGATTTATGTGATGAAAACAGTAATACGTGCTATGTACGATGAGCGGCCAACCGGTAGGCGAGGTGGTCGGTCAAAGGTTGGGTGGCAAGATTTATGTGGTGAAAACAGTAATACGTGCTATGTATGTAAATTCCACTTTTTTATTTTATTTTGTTTTGGCTAGCTAGAGGTGGTTGCTAGTGTGCCTCAGGCGGCGATCTTTTTGGCTAGACGAGGACATACTCATGAGCTATATATATATATATATATATATACATACATACATACATACATACATATATAAAAAAAATTGGTCAGAAGCTATTAGATGAGTCATGAATCTCATGTGCTTAATAATTTAATTCCGTACATAGGCGGGATTGAACNGTTCCTTTGTCTAATATTTTAATTCAATCTGAAACTAATTTAATCTAATTGAAATTTAATCTAATTGAAATTCGACTGAACTCTAATTTAATGCAAGCGAAATTTGAATAATTATTTATTTCGATGAATTCAATTAAAATTTTAAATTTAGTGAAGGGAAGCTTTTTTTTTTACTGTTAAACTAATAAATCTTAATTTTATCAGTTGCAGACTTCACTGCTCAGCCAATGAACAAACAACTCATGCATTGAAGCAACTTAGGGTCCGTTTGGGGCCGCTTTTTTCGTGCGGCACGGCCCAAACCCGCAACTATTTACCGTCTGTCTCCCAACTTTGCGGTCGAACGACGCGAAAGCAGGCGAAAAGCCAGCCGAGGGATCAACCCCGCGGCCTCAGCTTTAGCGTCGCTATTTTTCTAAATTGCCCCCGGGCGATCGTTTCCGCTCGACATCTCGCCATGTCGCCTGTTGTTCCCAACCCCGTGGCCCTACGCCTTCTTCAAAAACGGATTTAAGGGTTTATTTTTGTTTTTAAAAATTGTGTCTCAACAACATATTTTATTTTTTTATTTCTAAAAAATAATATATTTTTTCAAAAGACCAAAATAATTTTTAGGTAATAAATATTCTAACAAAAAAAGTATTTATTAATTAAATATATAAAATAGTTTATTTATAATCAAAATATAAAAAATTAAAAAAATAATAATAAATAAATAATAATAATAAAAGTAATTTCAAAAGCTCCCTAGATATTCAACATTTAGGTTTTAACATTTATTTATAATATCTAAATATTTATTATCACATAAAAAATATTACTAATAAAAAAAAATAAACACAACATTTTACTTGCCCAAAATACTCATTTTGCCCAGCTGGAACACTGGACGGAAAAAAAAGGGAAAATTTACATGTTGAGATATATAAATACATAGAAATTGTGTGATATTCATGTAAATGCCTCCAACTTGGCTTCACTTAGCAGACAGCTTGTGTGTTTCAGGATAAAACATTTTATCTTGAAACACAGCCCGCGGGTCGACCGCGGGAGTCGATCCGCAACCCGCATTTAGGACCCGTTTGGGTCAACTTATAAGTGCGGGGGCATTTTTGAAAACGCCGCGGTACCGTTTGAATCGTGCGTTTTGTCTGCTTATCCGGAAATACGGTTCCATTTTTACACTATCATGAAACGCACAAGCTATCCAAAACACATTTAACCGAATGATGGCTGTCAAATTCGATAAAAGAGGATTCTCGTATTTGCATAATCCCAAAAACAAAAATAATAACAAAAAAACTAAAAAAAAGGAAAAAAGTCAAACGGTCGTGCAGGGTTTGCTATATTCAATTTGAGTGATGGATGATATTCTCTTAATAAATTTAAAAATGAGAGCTATTTATTCAACTCATTTTTATTTAGCTTATCTAAACCCGCCCTATCGTTGCAGTCTTTTCTAAATTATTCAAAATCTACATTTCCACGAAATACCCTATTCTTATGAAATGAATGCTTGGGAAAAATTTAGTTTTGGTAGGTTTGAGAAGTATTCCTCAAAATACTTAGCAATTTACATACATAGCTCACAAATTTTTTTTTTATATTTATATATTTATCTAAACTTTCATATTTAAATCTTTAATATCACATAAAAAAATATCATTATTATCACCTTTTAAAAGTAAATTACACACTTTCATACAAAGTTTTAAAACATCAAAGAGCTTTATATATAAATATAATTATTTATGTGTGAGATATATAAATACGTAAAAATTATGTGTTACGTAAGTAAATTTTTTGTATGCCCAAATACGACCATATGTTTTAAAAAAAAAAATTTAGAGGTAACAGACTTTATGGACTTCGAAGGCCCATATTTGACGTGATCGAACTGAGTCCAGCAGTCGAGTCGAGCCCATCTGCTGAAGTAGTTGAATTGAGCCCACTGACTAAAGTGGTCGAACTGAGTCCACTTGTCAAAGTGGTTGATCTAACCCGAGATGAATAAGCTACCAGAGAAGATCATCATTATATAAAATGACATGTGTCTATTCTTACTTAACGTGATGTCTTACATCCGCTTCGCAATCTTTTCATCAAGATATTGTGGACATGCACAACATTGTACGAAATGTAATTTTATAATTCTTTTATTTATCATTATATAATAGAAGCAAGGAAAAGAGGAGAGGGGAGGGGGTCTGAAGATTGATGAATCTGATCCAAGTTTCCTCTTCCTATTAGAAACCATTCCTCAGCACCGTTCTCATTTCCTTGGAGATTCAGGGGAGAAGTCAAGAACTTTAGCTCTTGCAACACATCCACCACATTCTCATACTTTTGTCCAAAAAATAGGATCTCTCTCGGGTTGTGTGACGTTTCTTCCACACCTACAAACTAAATGGATTCAACCTCCAAAAAGGTGTGATGAGCATAATATTCATATCCAAACTCAGTAAGAAGATCCTTTCAACATAAGGAAGAACAAAGAAAAATGATGGATTACATCAGAGAGTTTGCAGTGTAACAAATTAATCAACTAAGGGAAAATTTGTTAAAGGTGATATAGGAAACAAGACAAGTTGTCTCTAGATCTCATCGCGGGGCTCATTCCAGTATGAACATAAGATCATCAGGGTTAGAAGTCATAAGAGAGAAGCGGCGAGATAAGAACCACCATGGTAGGAGCCGCCTAAACAAGATCTACTAAGAGCATGACTCAGAAGGGCTCTTGGAGCAGCAAGGATAGAAGAAGAAGGACAAAGATGAGTTACACATCCCAATGAAGGAGCTAGAAGAAGAAGAAGAATTACAAGATTGTTGGAGAATACATTTTTGAGAGAGAAAGCAGAAGTCGAAGTGCTAAGAAAATTGATTTTATTTTGGAATCTTATAAAGGAATGTCTAATCATGCTGACCACGTATCTTTTTTCACCGAACCATTTGGCAGCTCCACGTACCAATCGAAGGCATCTCCGGAGAAGCTGCTAACAAACTGGTGAAACAACAAATCATCACTGCCCCTCGCATTGCAACAACTTGCGCGGGGGATTTTTTGTCCCATCGAATGTCTTAAACATAGGTGGAACGAAGTCTTTAGGATAGTCGATGACATCAAACTCTTCGGGATAAGGTCTGCTGATCTCGTTACTGCTTATGTGCACAGTATAACAATAACTTTAATGATCTTTTTCACTTATATTATCTTACTTTACAACAAAACCAAAAACTTGATCCTGGAGAAAATAAGATTTAACTTTTTAATATATATATATAT